>QUSF01000016.1:15372865-15559439 GCA_003676055.1 Chloebia gouldiae
GCGGGGGGCGTGCGGCGGGTGCCGAGCCGGCCCTGCCGCAGCCTCCGGGAGCGCCCGGGCTCCGCTGGAAATGTCCCCGCCGGACCCCGCTGGGGCTGCGGGACCTCCGGCGCTGGCCGGAGCCCGGCGCCTGCCCCGCCGGTGAAGCGCGGGCGAGTGGGCCGAGGCGCCGGGGCGGGCACAGATGAGCGGTGCGGGGCAGGCGAGGAGCCCGCCCCGGCCGCGGGGTCACCGGAGGCAGGCACGGCCCGGAGCTGCGGCTCCCGAGGGATGCTCGCAGGCCGGGGACCCACGGGAAGCGCTGCCCTGCGGGAGTTGCGGGTCCCGAGGGATGCTCGCAGGTCGGGGACCCACGGCAGCACTGGCACCAGCGCGGTCCTGATGGCATGGCAGGAACCAGCGCGTGTTTCTAGCGCTGCCGCGTTGGCTGGGGAAGCGCTGGGGGGAAAGTGACATGTTGTTGTTGTTCCTCGTCAATGGCTTTTCGTTCCCGCTTGATCGAGGCATCCCAAGGACTGGGCTAGCAGTAACTGACCACGGCTACGGAGTAGGTAGCACTCGGGAGTTGTTAATTTTGAAATTCTGTTTAAAAAATGTATTGGAATAAATCAGGAGAGGCTGAGATCTGTGGAGCAATTGGCTTGGTGTCTGAGATTAGAGCATCTTTCCCCCTCCCTGTATTATTAAAATGCTCCTGTCGTTTTCAATGACACTTCAGTGCTGTGATGTAAATTATTGAGCAAAGGGCAGGCGAGACTGCTTTAACCTGTGCTGTAAGGGCTCAATCCCACAGAGAGCAACTTCCTGCCACCCTTCCTGACTTGGCAGCTCCTGGAGCTTGTCTGCTGCATCCCCAGTCTTCTCCCTGTGCAGTCCCTGGCTGCCCTTGCCCTGGAAAACCCTGCCTTGGGCAGGCAGGATGTTGCTGCTGGATTGCACGGAGCTGCTGTCCTTGCTGCTTCCCAGGGAGACGCAGGGATGGGACGGTCCCGTGGGATTTTGGAGGTGTGGATGCCCTTGGTGAGTGTGGTTCCCTCCCAGCTTTTGCTTTCTTTGCCCTTCTGCACCAGTTTGGGGGCTGAGAGGTGCCCGGTCTTGGAAGGGGATGGTTACCTTGTGATACTTGTTGGCTGTGCTACACTTGCACCTTCGTCCTTCTAGGGGAAAACAGGACTGGGGAGTGGGTGGGGAATGAATGGGGCTGTTTCTTCCCTTCCAGGCCCTGCAATGGTGAAGGTGGAAAAGGAATGTAGCATAGTTGGCTCATCTCAGCTTTGGCTGCAGGCAGATCACTCCCATTCCCACTTTGGGAGCACTTGCTGCCCCAGAATCATGATTCCCATGGCGGAAAAAGCCATTTCCTTCTCCAACAGCAGAGCAGCTTGAAAATGCCTGTTGTGACATGGATTTCTCCCCAAAATGGTTTATTCTGCAGTATTTCTGCTGTTGCTGTTATTCTTGCATTAATGACCCAGTTATGCTTTCTGGGATATTAAAGGCAATATTCTGGAGTTCTTACACAAATGCTTGTCATCTCTAATGGTAACTGACTTTGGGCTCTGGCCCTGCATCATCTCAGGTGATGCTGACTGGAATTTGCCTTGAGGGAGACCAGATAAACTGCTGTTTGAAATGCCTTTGTGGTGCCTCTGGGTGTTCTTGGCCAAAGCAGAATCCAATGATTCCTGCCCTATGTCCATCCAGGGATTCACCTGGTCTTGCTTGGAAGAGGAAAGGCACTGGTGGGTTTTTTTTTGCCCATTAGAGGTGATGGTGCTGTGCAGCCCTTCAGTGGTGAGGAGCATTGGGAAAGCCTTGTGCTGCCTGGTTTGGGGGGATCAGTGTGTGTGACAGGGGGGAGAACCATGTTTGTGAGTACCAGAGCTCTGCTTTCCGGGTGAAGTTCTCATGCTGTAGTGAGGAACATGGTATAAATAGCAGTGCTGGGTTTTAGCCACTGAATTCAAAGTTATGGTTTCCACAGCAACCAGCACTCAGGCCATGGTTTGTGTATGGAATATTTCCCCCTGTTTTTAAAAAGCCCATGTGGCTGGCATCTGGTGTGGTGCCGTGTCCAGTCCTCCTCCGCAAGCGCCCCTCTCTCATTCCTCCTGCTCGCTGTTTGAGTGTCCCTGTCCTGCTTTCCTTCTCCCAGGGGCTGTTCTTGCTCTGTTCCCAGCTTCCTGGGAACAGGAATAACAAATTCCCAGCCTTCTCCTGGGCCAGGGGTGTGTGCACCAAATCCTAGCCTGGCCACCATGTCCCTTTGTCTTCCAAGACTTCCTTTTGGTGCTGGTGTTGTGCCTGGGGTGTGAGAGGCACATCCATAGTGTATCCCTCAGACACCCACCCGTGCTTCCCCTTTCTCCCTGACCTGGGGGGTTGTTATTTCAGTGGTAGACCCTGCCTGACTCTCTTCGTGTCCCTTAGAGCTCAAAGGAAACCACTGTTGTGGAGGACCACGGGATGTGCCCTTGCTATAGGAGGATTGGGATGCAATGCTTGCTTTAATAAATGTTTGTCATCCAAATGTGCAGTGTTGCTAAAGTGGTTTCATTTATAGCCAGGGGGCTGATGTATCTGCATGGTTGTGTCCAAGTTACAGTTTCCAGAGCAACTGGAGCAGCTTTGTGTCTTGGAAGACTGTTAACTACAGCATGAAACGTTATATCAAATTTTCCTTTCTTAAATTCTCTAATCTCAGCTACTGTTAAAAGCACATCTGTGCTTATCTGAGAACGTGTTTAAAGCCTTGAAGGACCAAGCAGATCTTCTCCAGGTGTGTACCTCTGCCATGAAAACTGGGATGGGAAATGTCAGCCCACAAAGTAATTATGCTTAGAGTTAGAGCAAAAGGCACTTTAATGAAAAAAAACCTAAATAATCCACCAAAAAAAAAACTAAATCCCAAGCTAAAAAAGACAAAAAGGAATGACATGTGCACTGTTGAGGGATAATTTTGCACACCACAACATAAAAAAGGTCTTAAGCTGTTGGAGAGTGCCCAAAGGAGGGACATGAGGTTGGTGAAGGATCTGGAGAGGCCACACAAGGAGCAGCTGAGGGCACTTAGAATGTTCAGCTGGAGGAGAGGAGACTGAGGGGAATCTCACTGGGGTCTGCAGGTTCCTCCAGAGGGGCAGCTCTGATCTCTGCTCCCTGGGACAGTGACAGGGAAGGGCTGAAGCTGTGCCAGGAGGTTTGGGTTGGATATTAGAGGTGCTGGGCACTGCCCAGGGCATGGGCATGGCCCCACAGAGCTCCAGGAACGTTTGGACAGTGCTGCAGGGATGCTCAGGGTGGGATTGTTCGGGTGTCTGTGCTGGGCAGGGTTGGGCTGGATGGCCCTGGTGGGGCCCTTCCAGCTCAGGAGATTCTGTGCCTCTGTGATCTTATCTCTGTCCAGAACTAATGACAAAAATACAATTTGGGAAAATAGTATAAAAAGGCTGATGTCAGCTGAAAACAATCATCAGATGAAGGCTGGAAATAAGTAGTGGGTCTCAGGATTCCTGGGGGCAGCTGGGCATGCCATGGTGCTGAAGGCTGGTCTGTTACTACTTTTTTTTTATTTCCTTCTCTTTCCTCTTCCCTTCGGCTCCCTGTGAAGCCGTGTCCCTCTTGCAGTGTCTCCCAGACACTTACCTGAGCAGTAATTTCAAGGACCTTGGGTATAACAAGGAGTCACTTTCCCAGTGCAGCTCAGTTACTTTGCAAGCAGCGGGTGTCGCTCCCTCGTTGGTTTCGCCTTGTTCAGTGAAGTGTTGTGTCAGTATCAAACACAACATTCCCTTGGAAATGGACCTGCTGGGTACTTGCATTAGTTTGAGCAACAATGCTGTAAAGTGCTTTGTAGGTTTCTCAGGTAAACTCAGCCAGGAGACTTTAAATGTTGGCTTGTCAAAAGGAATTACAAAGCGAGTGTCTCAGGGACCTTCCTCTCTGTTTTTATTAGTAGCCTTCCAGCTCAGTGTCTTCCTCTTCACATATTTACAAGTATGTAGTGTCCCACTGATGCTGCCACCTGCAGCAGCCCTGTCAGCAGCCTATGGGCTTTGCTTAATAAAATGGAGGAACGACTCTTCTCCTACGAGATGTTTTGGAAATGAAACTTAAACCCCAAACCTTGTGATCTTTGGTGTGCTGCTCAAATTAGAGAAACAAAACTATGGAAACAGCAGCTGGAAGGGAGCTGCAATACTTTGAATGTCTCCCTGAGTCTCTTTCAGGGAAGGTGAAGGTTTTTTCTTCTCTGTTCTCAGCCCAAGCTTTGTGATGTGGGATTTTAGTTTGGAGCAAGGCTGCAGTGGGTAATGCTGTGTATCTTCCAACGGGGAAGTCTCCCTGCAGCTTTGGCAGGTGAGAGAGAGGAAGAGAAGGCTCAGATCAGAGGGGAGAGGGAGGGCAAGGCTGCTTTCCGTGTGTTGGTGATGAGGAGGGGCAGGCTGCTCCTGAGCACTCACTTGGGGCAAAGCAATTCCTGAAGTGCTGTGCTGTCCCCCAGACAATGGGTTTAAGAAAAGCCCAGTTTTAAAGTTCTGCCCTTTCCAGCTAGGCAAAGTGCCAACTATGGACTAGGGCTTTGTGCTGGCTGAAAACAGTAATTTCACCTCCCAGTTGGGAAACCTTTCTTCTGGTGGACGCAATCTCTGTGTTTTGAGTTTTGCAGCCCAGGCTGCAGTAACAAACGCTTGGGACACCTCTGGCCACAGTTACCTTGTGCGTGAGAGAATCCTCTGCTGCATCACAGCGTTTGACATGCCTTTGTGCCTGTTTTTCCCCTTCATATGTGCTGTGCCTAAGATTAGTACAGTTTTCCTCCTCATGGATAAATAATTTAAACACCTGGACTGATTAAGTATGAGCATCTCAGCTCAGAACAGTCATGACTTTTTTTTTTTATTTTTTTTTTTAATTCCAAGACTGCCTTTCCTGAAGAAGATTCAAAGCAGCTGAAAATAGCTTCATCACAGAGACATCAAGCATAACTTGGGGATCGTTGCTCTCGTGGCAGGGATTCTGACAGTGTACATTTGCTTCCCCGTTAGCGACATCTCATTGAATGCTCAAGGGTTTATTGACAACTCGCTTGCTTTGCCCAATTGTGTGCCTTGATGCGGGGCAGGTCTGTCTTCCCTTAGCACTGCTGGTTGAGGGGCCAAATCCCCGCTCTCCCAATCCTGCTACTGTGGGCTTGCCCCAAACCCAGCGCCTAAAGAAAGAAATCTTTTTCCCTGCTGAGTGACCCGTCTCATGGTGCCTCAGTCAGCGCTCAGGCTGGCTGACAAAAGCGCCATCAGATGACTGGAGTTTCCTCTCCCTTTGTTGTCAAAAAGTGCTCTTGGAGCTACCTTTATAGAGCAGCTGAATGTCTCTGGGCTCCAGTTAAACCACAGCTGGAAAACATCTCTCATCTCTCACTCAAAACATCTTATATCTGGAGATGTAAAGCCTCGTGCCAGAAAGCTGTGGTGGAATTCCTTGCCCACGATTTTTCCTGCTGCACTAGCACTCCCCTGCAAGAACACAAACACCCTGCCTGCCTGTGTCTTGCCTGTCTGATCTACAGGAGGAAGTGTGCAGAAAGCCAGCAGCATTAGGAAAGTTTTGCTTGGCTTTTGGGTTTTTTTGATTCCCCACCTCCCCTTTTTTTATACATTTTTGTGTTTTGCAGTAACCTGGTAGATTTGTCAGGGCTTCAGCCTTCCCTCTGGCTTTCCAGCCTCCCTTAGAAGCAGTGCTCAGCCAGACACACAGCTCTCAGCAAGCCAGGGCAATTCCAGCTGGGATCCAGTTCCTGCTTGTCCATGGGACCCATCCATTGCTGGAGCAGCAGACAGGTTTTGTTGTTTCAAATGATCCCATACCCCAGCCAATCACACTTTACCTCTTCTAAGGCAAATCTTAGCCTGGCTTGGGGAGAAATGGCCTCTCCAGCCCTTCCACTCCATCTCTCCACTGAACTCTGCTGGGATTTTCCCTGGAAGTTGGTGTCCTCAGTCACCAGCAGCACTTGGACAAAAAGCCTGTCCCTCCCTGTTCCAGCAGGGCTCTGTTGGGCTGCACCAGCCTGTCACCTCAGCTTGCTTATGAGAAGTGTGTCTGAAACCTTGAGAGTCCTGCTTCCTGACCATGCAGTGAGTTCCTGGCATTTCTGTGCTCTTTGGAACTTCCATGAAAATCTAAATTCATGCCCTACCTGCATTTCTGCATTCCTACCTGCAGGACTTGCTGGAGGCCTCTATCTGTAGCTTGTTCCTTCTCCAGGAACCTTCCCTGATATCTGGGCAGGTATGATGCAGTTGCAGAGTCACTTTCAAATCTGCAGAAACACAGGAAGAAAATAAACCCTGCGGAGAGAGCTGAGTGCAGTTAACTTTTCCACGTAATCTAATGTTGTGGTGCCGTCAGGCTTTCAGGAGGTGGCAGTAGGTTTTGATCCAGAGGGTTTGGTGTCTGTGATCCAGGAGCTGCCAGTGATGGTCATGAACTGAAACACAACGAGTTCCACCTCAGCCTGAGGGAGAACTTCTGTCCCTGGAGGGGGCAGAGCCCTGGAACAGCTGCTCAGGGAGGGCCTGGAGTCTCCATCTCTGGAGGCATCCCCAAAATCCCAGATTCCTGTGTTACTCACTCCAGGTGACCCTGCCTTGGCAGAGAGGTTGGCTGGTTGATCTCCAGAGATCCCAGCCATCCCAGGTTTCTGTAAACATAAATACTGGCTTGTTTCTGCTAAAACACATTTCCTGGCTTGGCCATGCCCGTGTCCTGGGAGAGTCACACTGACACCTTGGCAGATCTGGCAATGAAGATTTTTTGGGATCTTTGACTCATAAAACTTTGTTTATTCTGTGAGTTCTAGCAGCAGGATGGCCTCGTGCTGCCCCTTTGCCCAGGGGTGGTTGTGAAGCAGGGCACTGGAGCTGACAGAATCACCTGCCAGCATAATGAAATGCATAGCTAAATGAATATATAAACACCAGACAAGTGAATTGCTTTTGTACAAATTGCCTTTTGTCTTCACTTTTTTATTGAGCCTCGTTGGAGTGCTCTGATCCCTCTGTGAAAATAAGGTGAACAATTAGTATTAATTGATTGTGGGTTTAATATGGGTTGGGATGAGCTTGCTGAGGCTCACGGTGGCAGTGTGTGCAGTACCAGGAGAAACTGATTGTGTTTTGTCTCTTCCATGTATCTCTTTCCCTTAAAGGACTAATGAAATTCCATCACTAATGAACAAGATGTTCCATTAAATGTGCATTCAACTCCTAATCATTAAAAAGTGTCTTTTTAGGATCCTTCTTCCTCACTAGCCCCCTGCTTTGCTGGGTATACACTATTGGAGTTTCCTCTTGGTTTTTGAAAGCTGTGAGTGGAGATGGCAAGAGCTGTGTGTCCATTCCTGTATTCCTCTTTGGGGAGTTATTTTGCGTGGCCTGGTCGGGGTTTTTGTGTGTTTTGCCTTTGGTAGCAATTACTGCTGCTTGCATTTGTGGCTTCCAGTGCAGAACAAAGCTGGTTTGTGTGCTGGCCAGCAGTAATTGTTGACACTTGATAATACTGGAGACCTCTCATTGTGGCTGGGATCTGAATTGTACCAACTTCTGCTGAACCCAAATTACAGGGGTTTAATTTTAGCTTCAGGGCTCCCACACTGGAATATTTTCTTCTTCTCTGGTAATAAAGCAAAGAAAAAAAAAGAGTGTTTGAGGTCTTTCCTAAACCTGCCACGCAAGACACAGAATTGAAGTGTCACAAAAACTGCCAGAATTTCTATTCTTACCCTTGTCTGCTCCCAGACTGTGTTGGTAACAGAGTTATTGTGTCCCACTGGTGGTTAAACTCATTCCCTGCCTGTTTCAATCTGTCCTCTGTGTGTGTTAGGTGGAATATAGTGAGTAGGAGGGACTTGCTGGGGGTTCTGCATGTCCAGTTCATGGAGCAGCTCATGAACCATTTAAACCCCAGCTCAAGGAGCTGGATGGAAAGGTGGGACCCCCTGATGTGGGGAGTTTCTGGGCTTCGGCTGAGAATTTGCTTTTCTTGGAGTTTGGAAAGAACCCACTGGTGTTACCTGGGCATATTCCAATTTCTTTTCTTGGTGTAATTTTCCTGAGTAGGATGGTTTGAAAAGGAATGTGTCATTTAGGGAGGTTCAGGTTGGGCATCAGCAGGATTTTTCCACAGACAGATTAGACATTGGAATGGATGTCCAGGAAAGTAGGAAGGCCTGGATGTGGTATCAGGGCTGTGACAAGGTGGGGATCAGACTCGGGTCAGATTCCCTGGCCTGGGAGGGCTTTTCCAACCTGGATGATTCTCTGGTTTACAAATGTCTGAGAACAGTGTTTGCCTGGGAGTGATAAGGAGATTAAGTAATGGATTAATTGTAATTATTGCACTGGAACCCTCCTGATGTGCCTCTATCCTCTCTGAAAGGGCTGTGTGAGAGAGGCTGAGGGCCCTGTTTTGCCTTGGGCAATTACTTGTTGGCAATGCATTTTTGTCCTTGTGTCCCAAATTAAAGCTGTTTAGCTTTCAATTTGGAATTGGTGTGAAATTCCTACTTCTCTTCTGCATGTGGAAATTGTTTGTTGGCAGCATGTGATTTCAGGGGAATGTTCTGATTTGCATCACAGGAAGGCTTCAGAAGACTGGGAGAATAAAAGGACAGTTTTCCTTTGGCCATTTTTAGGTGTTTGTAGGTACCTGCTTGGGCAGGATTTGGGGTGAGCTCAACCTGGGTGAACCTGGAGCTCTTTGTGCAGCTCCCTCTTCCTCTCAAGGCATTCTGAACTTTGTTCTCTGAAATACATCTGTATTTCTGTATTTGTTATATGATGGTACTAAATAGTGCAGGATCCTTCTGTCCTAGGCATGGGGACAGACCTGGGCAGGTGCTACTGACACTTCTCCAAAATGCTCCCCTAGCTTCCAGGAATGTGTATTGGGGGGGATTGTGCAGCCTATTTGCATTTAGCAGGGTTTTTTGTTTTTCCCAGAGGGAGCCCCTCACTTGGTTTTTAATGATGTGCATCAGGTTTTGTGAGGACTGCATGAGTTTCTCTTTGGGTAATATGAACTTGAAAATGGGCAGATGGCATGGTATCTGTCAGGTATGTGTTGTGTGAGGCTGGTGATGGTTCAAGAAAAGGCTTGGATAGTGTTGACTAGCAGCCAGCAGTCCAGCTGATGGCCACATCCACGCTGTGGCTGGGGTGAGGTTGCTTTGGTTGATTTATTTATTTTTTTTAATGTGTGTGTACTGAGGTGAAGGGTGAATGAAGTGCAGTGTAAAAACTCCTGCAGTCCCTGCAGCCTGGCCTTGGACACTTCCAGGGATCCGGGGGCAGGCACAGCTGCTCTGGGCACACTCACATGGAAGGATTCCTCCCCAAAATCCCATTCATCCCTGCCCTCTGGCAGTGGGAAGCTCATTCTCTCCCAGCCTGTGTTTGTCCTTGGCACTGCCCCCACCCAGGTGCAGCCCTTGCCCTTGGCTTTATTGAACATCACCAGGTTGTCACAGGGCCACCTCTGCAGCCCATCCAGGTCCCTCTGGGTGCCCCACCCCTTCCCTCTGGTGTGTGCCACCACCACAGAGCTCAGTGCCATCAGTCCCACTGTCCTTGTCACCAGCAAAGACATTAAACGGCTCTTCCACAGAGGGAGAGAAGTGCCCCCAAAGCTCTCAGAAGCAGAGCTGGGCTCTGTTTATAAGGACAGCAGATCTTGTAAAAACATCCTGTGTGTAAGGGCACTCCTGAATCAAGCTAGGGTGAAAACTGTACCTGTGTAGTGCTTGGTTGCAGTTGTGCATTCAAACGTTTGACTTAACTGACAGATCCCACAGGCCATGCCTTTTCCTTTCCTTTTCTCCCCACTGAGGCTGGAATCTTCACCCATGTCCTCCCCTCTGGCCGTGTCCAGGGGTGAAAGAGGGAGGGGGACAGCGAGGGGGCACCTGGAGGGGGGAGTGGAAGGAGTGCTTGTAGGTCTGGCCAACAGAGAGAAGGTCTGATCTGTATTTTTTAACTTAGAGTGCCAAAAGACACTCCCACCTCCTTTCTCTTCCTGGAAAAAAATGGAAAACATCCCTCAGAAGGACCCCCGGGGTCTGATAAGCAGTCTGTATTTTTGTGGCAGGGAATCTTCTCGTTGCCTTAGCCCCTCTCCAGGTAGGCTTTATCTGCCCCCAGGGCTCTCTGGTGTTCCTGTTTCACAGAACTAAACTGTTGATCCAGTCCCCAGGAGTTCCAGGGGCAGATGGATGTGGCTGCTGGGGGGCTTCTCCTTTGTGACCCAGTTCTCACCTGGAACCCTGGCCAGGTGAGTTTGCACACTTCCTTGGCACACTTGCTGCCTCCTGGCTGTGCTTCTGGCCCTGGCCCCTCCAGTTTGATTTCTTGACCTGGCCTTCTGTCCCTGCAGAGCTCAGACATGAAACCAGGGCTTGCTCTGGTACCTTCTTGCTGCCTTGGACTGTTCCATCCAATGGAGCATGTTACAAGTTCTTTTTTTTTTTTTTTTTCCCAGTCCTTTCTCCATTGCCTCCTTTTGCCCTGCAGTGGGAGCAGGAGAGGCAGCAGCAAAGGGGACTGAACCCTGTGCTTCAAACCAAACTCTCAGCTTGGTGTAGCTGTAGGAGCAAATCCATAGTTTTTCTGCAAAGAACCCAAATTTTCTTGAAGAGAAATTATGCTTCAGGTCATTCCTTGTGCTGAAGCGTGGAAGGACATCCTTGAGCCTGGCTCTTGCCTGAGCTGTTTGCTTCATCCTGGGGTGGGAGGCAAAAACAAAGGAATGTGGATGGACAAGAAAGAGGAAAGAATGTTTTCCCAGAAGGATTGGAGCTCTAGTGTGCCATAGGGTTGGCAGCAGTGGAAGCAGAGTTTAGCTGAGAGCCTGTAGAATCCAAATCCTGTGGAGGAGGCAGGGGCACCCTAGTGGGAATCATGCTCTGGGGAATTGGGACTGGCAGGACGTGAAATGCCTCGGGAAATCTGCCTGCTGCAGATGCTCCGGGTCTGGAATCAGTGAACAACTGAGCCTCCTGCACAGGGAGGTATTTATTCCCTGTTCTCATGTGGTGGGAGTAAGCCTCGGGATAATGTGAGTGGCTTGGGGTGGGGATCCTCTCTCAGATCATCCCAAATCCTTGTTGACAGAAGGAATGTGTGGTTTTCTTGCCTCGTGGCTCATCTGCAGCAGCACAGGCAGACAGGGACCTGTTTATCCCCTTGGGCCACCAATAATCTTTTAGGTGCAGGGAAGTCTCCTGCTGGGTTTCTGTGTCCCCCTTCATGTGAGGGGCTTTGTCAGCACCCACTTCTGAGTGGGGACCTTGGAATGATGTGCTTGTGCTCTGTGACCCTTTTGTGCAGGGGAAACCTGGGTTAGAATGAGGGGAAAACAATGGCACCAATGATGGTTCAACATAATGTCCGTGGTGGACACCAGTCTCTCTATGCTGTCCTAAAAAGAATGTAAGCCTTCTCCCAAGCTGAAGCTGGGAATTCCTGTATTTTTTGTACTTTTGGAAGTTTTCCAAGGAATCAGTGAAGCATTTCTGAGAGTTACCCAGGGGTGTTGCCCTGCCTGGGGTCTGCAGAGCTTTCCCAGCACCAGTGTTGGTGTGCTGATCTGCTGAGCTGTGTCTCTCTGTATGCCACTGAATTATTTTCTGGATCTTGGCTGTCAGTTGTACTTCAGTGGTGAAACTGCATACTCTGGAGAGCTGTGCCAAAAATGGAAATGCCTGTGCTTGACTTGCTCTGGTTCTAGGTCTGCACTGGGCTTTGTGAGAAGGGATAATTTAATTGCCATCATCATTACCCCAGGGAAGGGTTGGAGCTGTGTCTGGAGGGGTTTAGGTTGGATTTTAGGGAAAGCTTCTTCCTCCAGAGGGTGCTGGCACTGCCCAGGCTCCCCAGGGCATGGGCACAGCCCCACAGAGCTTCAGGAGCATTTGGGGAGTGCTCCAGGGACAAGGTGGGGTTGTTGGGATGTCTGTGCAAGGGACAGGGGATGGGACTGCATGATCCAATGGGGCCCTTCCAGCTCAGGAGTTTCTGTGATAAGTAATTACGAAAATACAGAGGCACTTGGGCACTCAAGGAGTTAGAAGTGTCCTCACTCAGCTTGGGCTGGCAATTCTGGATTTCCCCTCAGCGTGGATAGAAAGAACAAGTTGTCCCAAGGGAAGGATTCTGTGTCAAAAAACAAAATCAAACCTTCCACTTTAAAAAAATTTATTTCTAGCATGTCTGTGCCCTTAATCACCTCTTTAATACAGGGGACACAGAGCTGTTCACCCCATCAAAGTGCCTGATGCAAATGTACAGTATTCTCTCAGCACATCCTTCCTTCCTTCCCCAGCACTTTAATGCTGGAGGTGGCAGGAGGAACTGTGTGTGAAACGCTTTATCTCTGTAAGAGAAAGTGTCTGAACCTGTTTGTATTTCAGGGGCAGGCCCTGCACCTCCTTCTTTGTCTCTGTGCAAGACCAGCTTTTCTTCTTTTGTGTGCAGGATGCTTTGGGCTTTCCTGTTGCACTCTAGCATTGCAGAATGGGAAGATGACAGAAATACAGGAAAGGAGAGGCAATTATGTGTGTGTGTGTGTTGTGTTCTGCTTCCCTGCAGAAGGTGCACGTTCCCTTCCTTCCTAATTTTTAGCTACCTGTAGAGAACTGGTAACCTTTTTCTTCTCTTTCACCAAGAGCAGATAGCCAAACCCTGCTGGAATGGCCTCATTTTGGAGGCATTAGGGGTTTGTGTCTTTCTGAAGGAATTAGGAAGTGCTGGGCTCTGATCTGTCTCCAGATCAAGTGGAGTGTTTCTCTTGCATGTGCCATTGCATGTTTCAGGGTAATTGTTGCTGGTTTGGCTTGGTGAGGGATTGGGATGAGTCCAGGGGCTGTGGTGCCTCAGTGGCCACACTGTTCCTTGCTAAAGCCAGCTCAGAGCTGAGGTCACTCTGTGGTGCCTGGAAACGCCTCCTGGCTTGGCCTAGTGTGTAGGACAGCTGATATCGATGGAGCTGCTCTGGCTTGCCAACAAAACTCAATCCAGCCCTAAATCTTGTCTTTCCACCTGGGTATGGCACTGTCACTCCTCCAGGGATGCTTGCCTTTAAAATTATGTCTGTAAGCTCAGTGCAAAAAGATAATTTCTACCCTTCTAAGCTTTTGAAAGAGATTAAATTTGTCTTTTGCTATCCTGTTTGCCAATGTTTTCTGTTTGAAATACTATTTCTCCTATCTGATATTAAAATTTCCCATTCTCATTTAACTTTAGAATGTTCTAAAATTCAGGGCCTGAAAGTGTGCCAGAGTAGAGTTGTTTTGTGTAACTGCTTTTTACAGAATAAGATGTAAGTTGTAGAAACAGTGTTTTAGGGAATTTAAACACTGATAGTGATCTCTCCATCCATATAGCTGAAATCACAGTGATGTCAAAGGGATTGCCAGACCTTGAGTTTCTCCTTTCAGATCTGTTAAAGGTTTGTTCTGCTGGTTGGGTCTGTTTTCATCTCCCTTTCTCATTATCAGAGTGCTGCTGCCACTTACTGTGCCCTCTTTGTACGTGGCTTCCAATAATACCTGCTTCCACTCCAGAGGCCTAAAGTAAACATGCTACTATTTTGGTTCCAGTAGTGTCTTCAGCCGTGTTTTTTGTATTTTTATTTGAGGTGAATATAACCCAGCATACACCTCAGTATTTATTTGTGTGAAGTGGTGGCCAGCCTGTGACCCGAAGGCCAGCGTGCTTAAGCATTTCATGTACAATAGTGCTGGCCTCACAAAGAAAACACTGATAAAGAAAATAAATCCATGGCTAACCAGGAGGTTGTGAGTATCACAGGATGCTGTGCCCCGTGGTTCAGCTGCAGTGACCCTGCCAGGGGCTGCAAGCTCCCTGTCTCACTGGATAATGGGAATAAAAAGTCAGCTGCTTGCACTGGGACTTCTGTTATCTGCGACAGTGAGTGGGACTTCTCCTGCTCCCTGGAATGCCCCAGCCAGGGCACAGGAGCCTCAAGGCAGCCCTGTGATGTGGGTTTGCACAGCCCCAGGACTGGCGAGGGGAGCAGGGTGTCCCTGTGCCCGTGGTCTCCATGGGGCTTCTGCTACAGAAGGAAATGGGTTTGGATTTTTTTCCTCATCTTTTAAAATTGCTGCTGGTGATCCCTTGAGTTCTGGAAAGCTGGTCCTAGAAAGAGACTACTGAGCTTCCTTAAAATAGCTAATTAAGTATGTATTTAAGCTTGTCTGTGTTAGAAACTGGCCAGCCTAGCTGTAATAGGATTGTTCTGGCTCATTTTAATTGTGCTGCTCTAACTTGTGTGGATGCCTCAATGCAGGATAACAGTTGGGAGCAGACTTCTCTTGCAAACCTGCAGTCAGACCGACCCCTTCCCAAAATCACAGAATCCAGCATGGGTCAGGCTGGAAGGGACCACAGTGGGTCACTGGTGCCACCTCCCTGCTCCAGCAGGGCCATCCCAGAGCTTAGGGCACAAGAAGATGTCCAGAGGGGAATGGGATATCCCCAGGGAGGGAGATTCCACACCTCTTTGGGCTCTGCTCAGGGCTGGGCACTGCCCGGGAATGTGGTTCATCCTGGGCTGAGCAGAGGACAGGATCCCTCCCTGACCTGCTGGGAATGCTGTTCCCAATGCCCCCCAGGACCCCCATCCCTCCTGGCTGTTTGGCTGTGCTGATCCTATGACTGTGGGGATGGATCCTCCTTTTCCTCCTGGTAGCTGAGAGCCAGCAGCAGCTCCGAGTGATCCCAGGTGGCAAAGAACATTCCCGATGCTCTTCCTCCCTGCTCCTCACTGCTGGATCTGCCTGGCTTGGCACCGCAGATGACCCACATTAGGGGCAATGAGAATAATCCTGCATAAATATTTGAAGTCAGGAGTTACTCATGCATACAGTATTCAATTTGATTTATTTATTTGATCCAGTGTTAAGAACAGAGGAGTTGAACACTCGGAAGTGCAGGGGAAGCCCTGCCTGAAGACTCCTTGTGTGCATTCAGCAGGGGGGTCTGGAGTCAATGCTGTGCAACTGTGGCAGCAGTTTATTTTTATTTCTTCCTGGGCCCTTCCTTCAGGATGTTTCCTTTTAACAAACAATTAAAAGGGTTTTAGTTTCTTAAAAATTCCTTATGTAACATCCAAAATATATTTTAAGCAGAAGTCTGCTTTTTTTTTCTCTTTTTTTTTCCTGCTGAAATAGCAGGACAAGTCTTTGGTGGGAGGTTGTTGCTCTGCTTTGTGCCTCTTGTGACTTTGCTCTCCCTTTCTTGGCTGTGGGAGTTCCCACTGGAAGTGGTTTAGATGCTGGGGGAATTTGGGCTGTGTTTCGAATCAAATCTTTGCTGGGCTACAGAGAAAGCTGTCATCCTCACTGTTAAATTCCTTCTCCACAGGCAAGGAGATCAGGACTAACCCCTAATTAGAGCAAGGAGGGCTTGTATGAGCATCCCACTGACAGGAGAAGCTTTTGGATTCTTCCCTGGGAAAGCAGCCTGGCTCTGGGGCTGCTGCCTTAGGAAAGGTCCAAAACTCTCCTCCTGCCATTAAAGCAGTGTATAAAAATACAGTAAACTGGTGTTTTCCCCTTTGGGGTTTAGATCGAGCTTTTGCTACAACAGTGTCACAAACAGGGGAGGAAAAACATAAATATGTCAAAACTCCCAAAATCCCCACTGCCTCTGAGCCCAAAAGTATTTGACTTTACTGGCTTGTTTTAAGCCTTGGCTTCTGAGCCCCTTTCAAATCAGATGTACTGCCGAAACCAGCCTGCAGTAATAGGGGGGTTTTGCTGCTGACTTTGCTGTGTGTGAGAGGGAATCCCTTTTTTCCTCACTGCAGATGGGTTACTGTCAGGTCGCTTCTCCTTTTTCTGGAAGAAGGTTTGCTTCAAAAGACTTGAAGTATAAATTCTCTGTCTGATATTTGCCATGAATGGGTAGCACTGCTAAAAAATTAATGGAGTGCAATAGCCTGGATGATGATTTTGGCTCTGATGTGAAGGAATTTAATATTCTTCTTTTCTTTTTAATTGCCTGGTGCACTTTCTTCTTAAGTGTCTGTATATCTAGCTCATTTTTCTTTTTTCCCGTGTGTGCAATTCCCTGGGATCCTGGTGATCATCACTGGGTTAGCAATTCAGCCTGGCATGGCTGTGACTGGGGCACCTTTGATGTTTATGCTGATAACCCCAGGCAGCTTGGGATGCTTCAAATGGGTAGAAATGGAGCTGAAATAAGTTTGTGTACTTGAAGACAGTTTCCTGAAGTGGGGTGACAGTGATTTCCACTCCTCAAAGGGAGCTAGGGATGGGGTGCCCAGTCCAGAAAGTGCCTACAGGAGCTCACCCACTTGTCTCAGCTCATGTGCATGTGTGGATTTTTCCAGGGAGAAACCAGGATGAGGCTGAGATAGATTTTACTCTGGAGCAGTGTGTTATGTCACTTTGCAGCAGTGTTTATTTCCCCTGGGCAAAACCAAATGGTGAATACCTTGTAGAGATTGCAAAGAAACATTAATTTCTGTGGCATATTCTCCTCTTTGGCTCAACTCGTGCCATTTTAAAAGTGTTTTTCATAGTTTGGATTTGTTTGTGTGGGAAGTCAGTTACATAATTAAAGCAAATTCTGTTCTATGATTCTACGTTTTTCAGCCAAATGTTTTCCCTTAAGTTAGTACTGTCTGTAGCTGGATAAAAAAAGAGGAGTGTCTTTGTAAAAGTTTTTTTTCTTTTGATGCTTTTTTCATGTATTCTTCCTAATGGGCATTTTCCAATATTATTCTTTGTAATTGTTTTGTGGTCATTGTTTGCTCTGGTTTGAAAAGGCTCATTAGGAAGCAAAGCCCTTGATGCCCAGCTCAGGAGTGGTATTTATGATGTGTGAGGCGCTCTCACTTCGGTGAGGGGGGGTTTGCAGGAGGTGTTTCTGCTGGTTTGGGTCCTGCTGTGAATGGAAGTTGTTCTGATGAGGAAATTGCTGTTTTCCTGCCTGCCGTGCTCCAGACTTTGTGTTGGTGCTGCTGGGGAGTGTCTGGGATTGGGGCTGTCAGAACACTGGTGGCTTTTCCTTGTGGAGAGCCTGACCCATTGCTGGGGGCAGGAATGAGGATGGCAGCCTTCAGACCCTGCAGGGAGCTTGGGGGGCTCCGAGCCCACGGTGCCCACGTGGCTGGGATTATCTGTATTAAATGGAACAGCAAATGTGCACACAAAATCCAGGAGTTGGGCATGGTTCTCCCTGCTCACACTTCCCAAAGGCTTACGGGGTGCCAGGGATGGTGTGGCAGCATTGGGAGGCTGCAGCCCCATTAGGTTTGTGGGATGGGAACGGGAGGTGAGGATGTGTTCTGCTTGAGTGGGGTCTGATTTAACCCAGGCTTGACAAAACAGTGCTTTGCAAAAGAGGTGTGGAAGCATCTCCTTTCTGGAAATGTCTTTCTCCTGGGTGCCTGGGACATGGCTGTAACTCATGAGATGTTCAGGAAGAGGTTTTCCTGCAAATCATAGCAGAGCTGGCTTTGGAGGGGCCTTTGGCTCTCCTCAGTAGTGGGAGGGACGTTCTGTGCAGTGAGAGTTGTGAGGTGCACCTCAGCTCACTTCTCACCCAATTCTTGTTACTTTGGACTGACTTGGCGCTGGCATCACTGAATCATGGAATCATTAATGTCGGGAAGGACCTCCAGGATCATCAAATCCACACTGTGCCCAATGCCCACCTTGTCACCAGCCCAGAGCACTGAGTGCTACCTCCAGGAATTCCTTGGACACCTCCAGGGATGGGCACTCCAAACATCTCTAGGCAGTTCCAAGGCCTGAGCATCCTTTCCATGGAGAAATTCTCCTGATGTCCAACCTGAGGCCATTCCCTCTCCTCCTGTCCCTGTTCCCTATTCCCACCCCTACCCCCCTGGCTGTCCCCTCCGGTCAGGGGTTGTGCAGAGCCACAAGGTCCTCCCTGAGCCTCCTTTTCTCCAGGCTGAACCCCTTTCCAGGTCCCTCAGCCTCTCCTCCTCAGACTTAACCCTCTGGACCCTCCACTAGCTTTGTTGCCCTTCCCTGGGCTCAATTTGAGCTGGATCTTTAAAATTGTTATTGATTCCAACAGAAATACAAGAGTTTTGTTCAGTTCCACTGTGATCAGTGAGCTTGCTGGAGCTTGGAGGTGCAGACACACAGAGATGGTCTCCCCTGAGTATGGCACTGAAATACCAACTGCACTTGGGGCATCTGCTCAACTCTTGCACTCGTGGTGTGGAAATGCAGGACTTGGATTGACTTGTAAAGCCTTGGCCTCTGTGGGGCTGGAATAGCCTGAGCTGGAAGGGAGGATGGAACTGTGTGTGCATTCTGTCCGCTGGATATACTGCAGGGAACAAACCCTGGCTTTTCCCTGCCTGTTCCATGGGAGCTGCATTTCTTGTGGTGCTCTGTTGTGTCTCTGAGCGTGCCTGCAGGCAATTTGGGAGTGCTCACCTCTGACTCTGCTCACGGGGCAGCCACCCCTGAATTGACTGGGGCTCCTGTGGAGCTGAAGGCACAAATCACACAGACCTGGGAGACGTGGATCCCTGATGGAATCCCACATCCTTGGTGTGTCAGCAGCAGCAGGGACTCACCAGGTGGCTGGAGTCACACAGACAGCAGGATCATGGCCACGGGCGCGTGAGGAGGAGGCACCAGATGGAGCAGTTCTTCTTGTTCCTGCTATCCACATTCTCAATCTCTCCAGAGCCTGCTTTTCCAGCACCAAACGTGCCTGTACTGTTCCTTGGCATGGTGGGTTTGCCTTGCCAAGCGAGGACTGATTCCGAGAGGTTCCTGTGGGTTGCTACAAGGAACGTCCCCATTTCTTCTGTGAGGAAAACTTGGCATAGGCACCCACTCAGCCCTCACTGACTTCTCTAAGGATTTTTGCGGGTAACTTTACCCTGAAACTTCCCTGTACTTGGTGCATCATTATCTTGGGCTGCTCGGAACCAGAAAGGTCATGTACATGAGCCTTTTCTTTTTTGTTGAATTTCAACATGGCCATTACTCTTCCTGCAATCTGCCTGCCCTGCTGAGCATGTGTGGGACGCGTCTTTTTCCTGGTCCCTTTGAGTAACTGTGTACAGACCATCTTCTCACCATCTCCTCCCCCTAAAACTCCCTTGGCAATTGGGCAAACCAGGAGCTGGCTATAAGGGGAAAAGATCCCAGCTCTTGTATTGGATTGTGCTGCTGAGTACATCCCTGGGCTATCAGGGATTTGGAGGAGTTGCCTTTGAAACTACCATGGAATCACTCTCACCACCACTTCCACTGAAACAAGAAGCAAAATTCCTTTTCACAATCTTTGCCTTGTGAATTAGGGAGCAAATCTTGGTGGCTGTGGGTTGTGACAGCAGGCCCCTGCCGTGGTGGCATGGCTGAGCTCAGGGGTGGTGTTGAGCTGCAGTTTGCTCATCCCGTTCCCTCCCCGGCCCCTTGAGTGAGTTCTGCCTCCTGTTCAGTGTGGGTCCATCTGTTTTCCTGTGTGTTCTCTCTTCCCTGGCAGCCTGGTCCGACTGGAAAGGTGAGGTTGTGTACATGGAGCAGCAGCTCCTTTGTTCTCCCAACAGCTTGCTTGCCAGCAGAGGAGCCAAGTGACAAAAGGAACGCTGGGGTTTTCACTGTCCCGAAAATGTGATTCTAATGCAAAGTCCTGGGATTACTGACAGCTGAGCTGAGGAGCACCTGAGTTTTGGGGTTAATTTGGAACCTAAGACATAAAGGTCTCTTGCAACTGGGCCTGAGCAGCCTGTTAAAGATGTTGAAATATGTATTTTGAGCTAACACAGATTTCACTGTATGGTTCCTCAATGTGCCTGCCAGAGAGCCCCCATCCCCCATGTCCTCCTGATCCGTGCAGAGCTGTCTCTGCCATCCAGCTTTTCCTGTGCTATCTCCTTCTGCACTGTAAATTTGACCATAATTAATTAAGGCCCACATTTGCAGACCTTAATTAATTATGAATAAAATCATTTGTATGAGTTTTAGAGCTGAAGGGTGGTTGATAAATGGCTCTTTGGGAATGGGAGGCCTCTTCAGCAGAAGGGATTCAGCAGAGGAGTGGCTGTGCCAGTGCTGCCCCTTCTGTCCTGTGTGCATACCTGAGACAAAAGGATTTCTGCTGTCCATTCCCTGATATTTGTCTGGGTGCAGGCACATTGCACTGTCCAGCTCTCCCCACTCATCCTTCTGAGGCTTGGCTTTTGTACTCAGGCACTCCTCAGCCCAAAAGGAGTTTGTTTTCTTTTCCTGGAAGCTTTGCTCAGAAGCGAGCAGCGAGCACTCCTGCTCGCAGCGGTTTGGCTTGGCAGTTTCCTGCTCTGGGCTGTCTCCAGTCCTTCCTCTGCAGCATGGGTGCAAACACAGCAATCCCAGCAGCCTCCCCAAAGCCCTGGTTCTGTGTCTGCCTCCTGGGCTGGGGTTTGTGTTTGTCTCGGGTTCCCAGTCCCGCTGGGTTTGGGATGGGATCGATGTTGCGCAAGGCCTGTCTGGAGGGCAGATTGCCATCAGCAGCTCTGGGATTTTTTGGTGAAATAACGCTGAACTTCTCCGGGTCAGCTGGAGGTGATGGGATCATGTTGCCTGCAGTGACTGACAGGGCAGTGACAGAGTTTTGTGCGGCACAACTCTTGGTTTTATTCCCACCGAGTGCCCTAAACCCGCCTGGCCCTGGGAGCAGCAGCAAAGCCGAGCGAGGCTAAGGTTTCCATTCCTTTATAACACACTATCAAAAAATATGCAAACACAAGTGCTCAGATTACTCACATGGCCCTCTGGTTTTGGGTGACTTCTTCCTGCTTAATCATTTATTTTCCAAGCTAATAATTTTGTAGTAGCCTCTTGATCCTTACTTCTCTGCATTTTGTTTGTCTGTTGTCCCTGGCTATCATCCTGCTGTCCAGATCTTTATCCCACTGTGCACAAAATTGTGCTTTAAGCCATGCCTGGTATTCATGGAACATTTGTGCTGTAGCCTGGGCTCATCTTTGGTGAGAAGATGAATTGTGACTGGAAAAGAGGGGCACAAGCTGGAAGCCTTTGCAGTCTGGGTGATGTACCCCAGCGCTTTGTGGAATCAGATAATCACACACTGGTTTGGGATGGAAGGGGTATTAAAGATCATTTGGTTCTGCCTTGCTGCCTTGGGCAGGAGCAGCTTCCACTAGCCCAGGTTGCTCCAAGCCCTGTTCAGCCTAGCCTTGGACATGTTAGGTTGTGCTTAAGTTTTCTTGAAGGTTTAAAGACAAAAAAAAAAAAAAACCAAATTCAAACCCCCCCAAAAAAGCATGTTTGCATAAATTTATTGAACTGACAACAGTTCATGCAAACAAGAACATGTTCAGCCACTGGAGTTCCCACTCTGGCACATGGCTACAGCCTCCTAGTGCAGAGCTCAGCTGCCTTGGGAACCTGATCTCAAAGGTCTGATTTACGCTGGTTACACCAGTAACTCCAGCTGTGCCCAGAACCCACACCACAAGGTTGTAGGTAAAAGAAGAAAAGGCAGAGAAAACAGAACCTTGGCGTTTTCCTGTTCCTTGCCAATCTTGGATTTTTTTTCAGTTCTCCCTCAACAGTTCATGTGGTTGCTCAGTCTTGCTTCTGTGTGAATCTGTAGCATTTTAGCTGCTGGTTTCCACAGGATAGAAATTGTGTTTCTATAGCTAATCATGACACGCCACAGTGGCTATGCATGACAGGGTGATGCAGGAGGGGATTGCCCTGAGATTTTATAACACAGCAAGTGCTGCCCTTGCTTAGAATGTTCCCAAAGAGAGGGAAAAGCAGAGGTAGATGGCCCAGGGAGGACTGTGGATGTTGCACTCTACTTTGTTTGCCAGAAGGGTAAAAGTCCTGGAGTTCTGAGGTCCCTTCCTGCAAATCCAAAGGATCCTGGTGGGCACAAGAGCCCCAGGCTGTTGAAGGGAGCAGCAGAAGGAATTTGGGCACAGTTGGGAGCTCTGCAGAGCATGGGGGAGCTGGGAAGGGAGGGTTGAGGGATGACAGGGATGCAGAAACATGGGCTGGACAATTTCTACCCTCACCTTCTGAATTCTGCCTGGTTATTTTTAATCACTGGTCTCTGGAAGTCCCTGCCCTCCTGCCAGGAAGGGTAATTACATTCCCATTAGGTGTCTGGGAGGTGTGTGAACCTCAGGGCTGCTCTGAGGGGCTGTCAGAGGTTCCAGGGTGTCATTACTGAGTGGTTTTTTACACCATGGGTAGAGGTATGGGTGAGTCTCCCTCGCTTCAGACAAGATCCGTCCCCATTAGTCTCAATCCTCACTCTGTTGACTTTTGGCCATTTCTTAACCAGCTTTAAGAAGTATCTGGAGCAAAAAGTGGTCACTTAGCAACGAGGAAGGCCGGAGAATAGGTCAGTGATTAACAATTATGTCTAATCAAGGTTAAAAATGCAGGGCAGCCTGTGCCGCTCTCCGGCTGGGATATCTCAGCGCTGCAACCTAGGATTGATGGTGGTGGGAAGGAAATTTATACCATCTGTAGTCCTGACCTCATGAACACAATGATTCAAGACTTGAAAGCAGACTGAAGTATTTTCTTTACCGATATCTTACCAAAAAAGTGTTTAATAACCTTTGGATGAGTAACATAGGCATGGTCTGTGCTTGACGTGTTTTTTCCCAAGGCTCCGGGCCTTCCCCTGGCCACGTGACTTCACAAACAAACAGAAATAGATCTGCATAGGAGTATGGAAAATATGGAGTCTAGCTGTAGAGCAGAAATGAAGAAGGACACTGGGGTTCTGCTTCTGGTCACCTGTGTAAATGTTAATGCACTGTTCCTCCAAACAATCAAATGGCAAATGCCATGGAAGCTTGATGAATATATTTTTCTGAGTCTTATTTGGCAAAGTGATTATTTTCCTGAGTCCTTGGTGATGCCTTGATTTCTGGATGACGAGGTTCCTGGCAGCTTTTTCTCCTTGTACAGAGTAGAAAAGAAGCATTTACCCCAATAAATGTCCCAGCACTCCCCCTTGCTGCAGGAACATCCAGTGAGAATATCAATCACTAGAGCAGCACTGCATCTGTTGGATGTGATACCAGGGTTGTTTTGCCAAGTCATTGACTTTCATTGTCTAATCAATTCCTCAAGTCTCTTGCCTATTTGCCTCTTTGTTTAATTAACCCCTCCTTTCAGCCTTATTCCCCCAAGTCATCATCCTGATCTCAGAGGTGAGGATCAGCTGACAGAGCCTCTTCAGTAGTCAGAGGAAGCAATGCACTCCAGGAGCCCTGGCTGAAGGTGATTTATATTCCTGAGGACTGATCTTCCATCACTGTCCGAAGCTGACAATGTCATGGAGAGGCAGCTCCCTCCCTTCACTCCCCTGACCATTTTCCCCCCTCCCCTGCTTCCACTGAACAGACTTATTCCCTGCCAAATAAAATAATGCATATTTTAAAGATGCCTTTCGGACTCGTATTACTCATCACCTTCCTCATCTCCCACCATCGGTCAAGGAGAAAAATCATCTTAATGCCCCTTTCCACAGGAGCCAGATGATGTCTTAATGAATGCTTTCATTGCTTGGTTTTGGTCATTAAACACACTCTGCCATTGTTGGCTCTTTATGGCTTCAGCCTAAGTGGTGAAATCCATATGTGAGACTTTGCAGAGGCTTTTAGGTTTCATTAGGGATCATTAATATGCAGAGCAATGCCAGGCAGGAGAGGCTGCTGGGATAGGCAATATACATCATCTGCTGCAGAATAACTTCAGGTCAGCAGAAATCAGATACAGGGGCTGGATTTGTTAGTTATCAGTGTATTAGTTATTAGTGTATCAGGACAGCGTGGGGTAGGAAAAGGCAACCCCGAGCATCTTTGGGGTTCCTTCCATCCTGGTTCTGCAGTGTTGGGCTGGAGCAGTTTTTGGATCCTGTAGCTCTTGCAGTCACTCCAATGACTCCTCACTACAGAGAGGCTATGCCCAAACTTGATAGCTTGGACTGCATTTGTATAAATTGAATTAATACCCAGTTTCAGGCTATCTACTACCTGCTTCCACAGGCCAAGGGCTTTTTTTTCCTTCCTCCTGCCTTCTTCATTAGCATCTTCATTTCTACCTTCTGAGCCTTTCCCTGGTTTTGCTCCTTTATTTGCCATCAGGGATGGATTTCTACACCCCCCAACCAGGCAGGTGCTTGCAGAGGGAGCCCTGGCACCTTTGTGGTGGCACTTGAGTGACTTTAGTGCCTTTGTGGGTGTAGCAGAGGCTGCCTGGGGTATTTACCTGAGTAGGATATCTTCCTGTATCCCAGGAAGAGCTTTCTGGCAGCTTTCTGCCTTGCTTTCCTTGCTCTGCATGGCCTGGGAGTATCAGGAGTGTTTCCTATGGTCTGTCGTGGCTCAGAAGGAAGGGAGACCAGCTGAGCAAGGATTTATGTATCTCCTCTTTATTTAAAGTGTTTCTTCACTGTGGAAAGTTCAAAAGATGATTCTCTGTGTGCTGGTTTCTGATACTGGGCAAGCTGGAAATATGAGTGGGTATGTTAATGTTGCTCCTGGCCCTCGTGGCATTCACTTCTGAAAAACAGAAATGGTTTTAATGTGCTTGGCCTGGGAGCTTTGATTTTAAATGAATACTGTCATCCATGTGAAATAGATGATAAATTACACTGAAAAACGTGTTTTGGTTTCCAGCAGCAGCACTGGGGTTATGCCACAACTACAGAAAAAGCAGAGTCATTTGAAGTGCAGGTGTTTGCCCTCCTGGCTCCAGCCATGCTGTGCTGCACTGCTGAGCCACCTGTGCTGCTGGGAGGTGTCCCTGCCCAGGCAGGGGCTGGACTGGACTCAAAGGTCTCTTCCATTCTCTGATTGCATTCTGTGATTCCATGATTTTCCCATGCCTGGTTTTGGTTTGAGGTGAAGCTGGCTGCCTGTACAGTGACTCCTGCTCCTGAGGGGCACCAGCATGGAGAGGGGCAGGAGTTGCCACATAATCTCATGGGGCCTTTCCCCAGGTGGAATCACAGAATCGCTGAGGCTGGAAAAGCCTCTGAGGCCATCAAGTCCAAACTGTGCCTGATGCCCACCTCGTCACCAGCCCAGAGCACTGAGTGCCACCTGCATGGATGGGCACTCCAAATCTCCCTGGGCAGCCCCAGCCAATGCTTTGCCACCCTTTCCATGGGGAAATTCCTGCTGATGTCCACCCTGAAGTGCCCCTGGCCCAGCCTGAGGCCATTCCCTCTCCTCCTGTCCCTGTTCCTGGGAGCAGAGCCCGACCCCGCCGGCTCTCCTCTCTGGTCAGGGGTTGTGCAGAGCCACAAGGCCCCCCCTGAGCTTCCTTTTCTCCAGGCTGAGCCCCTTTCCAGCTCCTTCAGCAGCTCCTGGGGCTCCAGTCCCTTCCCAGCTCTGTTCCCTGCCCTGGACACCCTCCAGCCTCTCCAGGTCTCTCCTGGAGTGGGAAGCCCAGAACTGGACACAGCCCTGGAGGTGCCTCAGCAGTGCTAGCATAGGGGGCAGGGCTGTTGCCCCCCACTCTGCCATGGGGTTCCCAGGCACCTACAGCACAAGCCCTGGAACTGACATCTTGGATCCAGGTTTGCACTGTGGTGGTGAAACCCTGCCTCAGGCAGAGGAATGGCTACAGGACCCTGGCTGTGCCCCTGGCTTCTGCTTTCTGGGATTTTTTTTCCCAAAAAATGGGGAAAAAAAAAGTTGCTGGTTGCTTTATATGCTCATTAAAAGCAATGGGAATTTGTGGGTAAAAGGGAAGATAGCAAATGTAACCCAGTGTAAGCTCTAATGTGTTTATAGATAAAAACCAACCTGACATGTTTCTGTGCTGGAGATTTATAATCTAATCATTCCTTCACTTGCTCAGCAGGGACTGGAGCAGCATGTAGTTATTTACATATAGGGAACATTAAACAGCCACCTCTTTAAACCATATGTGAACATAAAATCCTACAACCAGTGCTGAGTAATGGATATCTGTGAAAGACAAGGAGAATAAAGCAGAAACGAGCAGAATGAAAAGGTATCTCTGCAAGGAGCAGCTGTGCCAGGGACTTATTCTGTCCCTGTGCCAGAGTGGTACATGCTGAATTAACTCTGTGCCCAGTGAACATGTGCAGCAGGTTTGCTCTGTGCGCCAGTCCAGCTGTGCTGAGCTGCTGTGGGCTTTGTGTCCCTGTGAGGGGCTGGAGGGTGGCACCCCAGCATCCCCTCTAGAGTTGTCAGCACTCCTTTGGGGCAGCTGTGATCCCTCAGAAACTGAAACCCTGTTTGCACCTTCCCCTCAGGTGGCTTTTGCTGTGTCCTTGCTGGCTCCTGCAGGGATCAGGATGAATTTGCCCAGGGGCTGGGGCTCACTCCTGTGATGGTGCTGTCTGGCACAGCCACCTTGGCTTTCCACGGCTCCTGTGGACACCTGACAGCTCCTGTGGCTCCTGCCAGGCTGCTGCAACTCCAAGCTCTGGGCTTTGGCTCTCTGACTCTGGAGGTTGGCAGAGGGATTGGGGAATGTTAGTGGCTTTTCCTTGTTTTTTTTTCCAGGAGAAAAATTGGAAAACACAGGTTCTGGAGAAATTGCTGCTCTCTGTATCATACAAGCCCTAAAATATCACATTTTACTGTGTTCTTTCTGTTGTGGCTTATTTGTTTTGAAATGGATTCTCCTATTCTCATTTTTTTTACTGATTATGAGCAGGAGCCTGAAAACAATTCCCCAGTACAGGGGAGGCATCCCCAGGTGGGTGCAGCTGCATCTTAGAGAAGTCAGGCTCACCCAGGGCAGGTTTGGTGCTAGGTGTCAGCATGCAGAGGAGGGACAGAACTGTTAGTTGTGCCTCAGACATGGATTTATCCTTTCCTGATGATTCTCCTTCTTACTGTGCTTCTCTGTGTCTCTGCTGATGGTGACACTGAGAAGAGCAGCTTCTGAGGGATTTAGGATAAAAGGAGAAGTCCATTTCTGTGATATGGGGTGAAAAGACAGTGAGTTTCTATCACAGAAATAAAACTGTTTCCTACATATAAAACATCCTTCTGGTGGCATTTTGACAAAATTCTGCCCTTTGTGTCTCTTATCTTTTAACCCTCTGCATTCCTGGGCCCTGAAAAGAATGTGATTAAAAATGTGGAAAGGGGGAGCCTTAAGAAATGTTTTGTTCTTAAATCCCCACCATTTTAAAGTAGTATTTTAGAAATCTCTACTGTATTTTAAATTAGTTCGTCAGAGTAGAATTACCACGAATGAGGTAAGAAACTCATTTAAACACTGCAACTGTGGTGGAGAATCTAATTTTCAGAAATCAGTGGAAATTGTAATTGGAGTCATTAAGTGCCGACTTCGATAATTAAGAGTCGGGTTTTGACATTTTGGGCTCTGTTGCTAATCGTCCATGGAGAGGCTACAAAAATGTTGTGTTTGCTGAGCATTTGGTGGCTCCCGGGATCTGTGCAGCTGCTGGCCACGCTCACACAGGGGTTGGTAGCCCAGCAGAGGCCTCACTGGTGCCTCCTCTTCATTTCTGTCACAGGACAGAGAGAAAAGAATCCCTTTAGCTAATTCTCAGGAGAAGGAGTTTTCCAAGCAAGAGATTGATGCCCAGCTCCTCAGCCTGTCATGCTTTCAAACTTGCATCTTGGAGTGTAAATTCATCTTGATAAAACATCTGGATCTCCCTGCAGAGTGAAAGTGCTGATAGACTTATTCATGAAAGAAATCAGTGGTGGAAGTGTGTCCTTGTCACTCCTTGTTTCCAGAATTATCTCTGGGAAGTTGGGATGTTCTGCATTTTTAACTCCTGCAGTTCAAGCAAGATGCTTTTGTTATAATAATGGAGAAACCATGAAATCCCTGACATGCTGATAGTTATCATCAGCTACAACAAGCCTTATGTTTATTTTCCTATTAAGAATTCTAATTTTCCAGGGCAATGGCATTTATAAGGCTTTTTTCTTTAATTTTGTTGTTTTCCCAGCTCCCAGATGATGCTGCCTGGGCTTCCAGCATGGGAGCTGAGGTGATGGTTTTGTGCTTTTGAGCTTTTACACCCACAAATGTATCGATTGCTGGTTGCAATCTCCTTCTCTGGGTTTGAGTATGTCATGACCTCCTGTCTCAACAGAAGCCAGAGTCCAGCCAGAAAGTTTCCTAAAACATGTTTGTAGCACTTTGGCCATGCTCATTTCTTAGGCATGTGGAAACCACCAACAGTTAGTTACACACTTGTTTTACCCAGAAATCCCCTTTTTGCCATGGTGGGGGTTTTCCCAAATTGCACTTCCCTTCTCTTCCTGGGTTCTCTGACCTTTAAAGCTGAGTGGGTGCTTTCTTCTAGACTTGTTCATGTTTATGTTTGATGTGAGGCATCTGTGGGATGGATATTCTTTGGAGTTGGGTGCCTGATGGGATGGACAGAAGGGAATAGGCACCCTGAGGGAGGGCTCCCAGAAGCAGCCTCGGCCACCCAGCTGTGTTCAGAAGGAATGACCACAGAATCATGGAATATCTGGGGTTGGGAGGGACTTGTGAGGATCATGCAGTCCCTCCCCATGTCCCATTGCAGCCACGTGGTTTCTGGATAGTGCCCTGCTCAGAATACCGGGCAGTGGCAGAATGCTGTGTGACAGAAGTCAGGGCAGCAGCTGGAGCAGGCTGGAGTCACAATTCCAGGCTTTACTGGGCAGACTGGTTAGGAAGGGCTGTCTGCTCATGCCTGGGCTCTGTGCAGCTTTGGGCAGCTCCTGTGCTTGGTGCCTGGACTCCAGGCTGGGCTCTCCCAGGCACTGGCTCCCAGCTGAGCTCTGCTTGAGCTGCAGGTCAGAGCAGTAAAGAGGAAACACTCTGCTTTAGGCAGAGTTTTTTTCCTGCTCCTTTTCCATTCCTTCTCCTTTCCTTTAGATTTATGTCTCCAGACAGCCTAATTGGATTACTGGGTCACTCCACTCACCGCAGGCTCTGCAGGACTGGGACTGGTCCCAGGGCCCCTGCAGCTGATGTGGGCTGACAGCCTGCTGAGCCTTGTGATCCTTGGGGGATCTCCCTGCAAACCCTTCAGTGGTGGGTGCATTCCTTCATTTCACCTGGCTCTAGCTGGAGGGAGGAACAATTCCAAATGTCTTTGTTTGGAAGCATGCTGCAGCCTCTGGGTGGGACTGGCCTCTTCTGGGGAGTGGAGGGGCTTGAGTGCAGCTCAGATGCTTGCCTGCGAGCAGCTCTCAGTGAGATGTGGGCTCTGTGCCTCAAAGAAAGCAGCTCCTTGCAGTTCCCATGGCAAGCTGTCCTTCCCAGCCGAGCAGAGCCATGAGTGGTGCACAAGCCCTGGTGAGCCCCGTCTGCTCTCTGTGCAGGAGGATCCTGCTGTGTCCCACGGGGACTCCTCTCCACACCCTTCTGCCACCCAGGAGCCAAGTGGAGGAACCCTGAAAGCTGAAATCTGTTGTCAGTAGGACTGCCCGAGGGAAAACTCGGCCCCTCTGCTTTCCGGGGATGTCTGCAGATGGATCTGCTGTGTTCACCTGGAAGCTGTTAGACTTATGCAAAACAAGAGATGTTGCCAAGGTGAGTACAAATGACATGTCAGATCATCACTCCATTCTTCTCTTTTATTTTTTTCTTTCTTCAGTGACTGAGGTGTTTTCAAGAAAGAAAAAAAAATTGCTACTTCTGGGACAAAACTCCTGTGCTATCCTTCCTCTTAGGTTTTTATTGTTTAAATCTGTGGGTGTCTGTTGTGGCATCATGTGTGTCCCACCACATGTCCCCTCCTTTTCTCTGCTTCTTTAGTCATGAGGATTCAAGTCTAACATGCTTAAAATTTGTCACATGGACCCAGCAGCAGTTAAAAAAAACAAGCCACTAAAAACCACCCCCAGAAAACCTCAGGTGTGAAGCAGACCTCATGGTTTGGATGCCTGGAGCTTGTCCACACCATATTTCCAAGGACGATTTGCAAGGAGGGGGTTTCTCCAGTGTGTCCCTGAGCCCTGGACCAGTGCTGGGCTTGCCCTCCCATGGAGGATTTGGGATTTTCCTGTGGCTGGCAATGCCCTGTGCCCGTTCAGGTGCGTGTCCTTGGGCCTGCTCATGTGCTTTGGTGAGGCAGAACTCTCTCCTGACAGACAGTCTGGCCCTGTAAGGGCTGCTGGTCCCTACCTGTGGCACTGGGACTGTACAGGCAGCAGTGCTCGAGATGCTGCATAACCCTGACCCTTCTGTTTTAGAGGGGAAGTAGAGGTGCTAGGAGGATGGATAGCATTGCCCATCCATGCTGTGTGACTCTGGAGCTCTGGAGGATGGCACTGCAGGAGTTCCCACCAGTGTCTGAGTGGGATCAGTAAATTCTTGCCCGATTTTGGTGGGCATAGGATGATTTCTGCTGTGGGGCAATAAACACACAGATCACAGAATGCTTTGGGTGGGAAGGGGCCTTAAAGCCCATCTAGTGCCACCCCCCACCATGGGCAGGGACACTTCCACTGTCCCAGGGTGCTCCAAGCCCCATCAACCTGGCCTTGGACACTTCAGGGATCCAGGGGCAGTCACAGCTGCTCTGGGCACCTAGGGCCCTCACAGGGAGGAATTCCTTCCCAATATCCCATCCAACCCTGCCCTCTGCCAGTGGGAAGCCATTTCCTCTTCTCCTGTCACCCTTTTAAACAGTCTCTCTCCATCTTTCCTGCAGCTCCTTCAGGTCCTGAAGGGCTGCAATTAGGTCACCCCAAAGCCTTCTCTTCCACAGGCTGAAAAATCCCAGTTCTCCCAGACTTGTAAAGAATGTAGGAAAAAAAAAAAAAAAAGAGGAATTTTCCCTTTAACAATGCCTTGTTGCACAGAAGCAGGATTTCTTGCCCTCTGGCAGCCTCAAGTCGGGAGGTCAGGATTTGGAGAGGGGGGATTGGTGCAGGCTGACCCCCTGGTGTGACCTGTGGAGCACAATCCCACGAAGCAGGGCTGTTCCTGATTAAAGTGTTCCAGGGAGCGTGCATGAGGGGGAAACTAAGCACATTCCCTTCCTTGGCTTTTTAGGAGCTGCTTCAGGGAGCGGGCTGGGATGAGTGGAGCTGCAGAAAGCCCTCACAAAGCCAGGCTTTGCCCTAAGAATTGCAATAAAAGCCCCTGGACCCAAAGACCCAGTTTCATTTAGAAGCTGTGCAGCCTGGGGAGGAGGGCTGGAAATGGCAGTGCAGCAGCTCAGGCTGACCTTTCCCTCAACTGCAGCGCTCTTCCAGAGGCACACGCAGCACCTGAGCAGGGTGAGCCAGGGTTCTGGGGCAGCCCTTAGGTGCTGGCCTCCTCCTCACTGCCACATGTGCGGGGCTCCAGGGCTGGCACTGGCCACGCTGTGCCTCCCCTCGCCCCGAGCAGCAGTGGCAGGTTGTGTCCCCAGAGCGCTGGAGCAGGTCCCTTGTGCAGCTTGGAGAGGCTGGTCCCACTCACCTGTGCTGCCTGGCATGGGGCAGTGGCTGCTGCTAAGGGCTGAATGTTCCTGGTGATGCAGAATACAAGGGAAACAGACCTGTTCCTGTCCAGCGTGGATCCTCTGCTTCCCTCTTCCCTCTCCTCCCTCCTCTCCAGCACAGAGCTGCATGGTGAAAGCTGAGAACAGAATTCCTCTTCCCAGGCTGCTCCAGGCAGCTGTTTCTATCATCTTTGTTTATATAGATATGAGGCAGGTTAAAGCACCTTTTAAACTCAAAGGCTTCTCAGGGGTGAGCCTGTGTGTGTATCTCACCCAAAATATCCCAGACCTCCTGGTCCCTTCCATCCTCCTTCCCTAACTGAATTGTGTGTCCTCCCAACGAGCTTCCTGGTGCTCCAGGACACTTCTAACCACTTCTGACCATCCCAGTAATGCTACAGGCATGCTCCTTCCCAATATTTATTAACCTTTGTTGCCTCTAATGGCAAGTGGAGAAGGGAATCGCAGAATCATCAAGGTTGGAAGAGACCTCCAAGGATCTCTGTCGATAAGGCTGGGTCTCCTGACTGTGGGGGATTTCACGTGGATTGGAGCATGTCTTCCTCTTTAGTCCTTTCTGTACAAGGGTGTTGTCCTGTGGCCAAATTCTCTCCTGAAGTTATTTTTAAAAAGCCCTAAATTGTGATAAGGGGATGTGTTCCTGTACAAGTATCACATGGAGATAGATAGATAGATAGATAGATAGATAGATAGATAGATAGATAGATAGATAGATAGATAGATAGATAGATAGATAGATAGTAATTTTTAATGGCATCTTAGCAGCTTAGAAAGCAGTTCGTTTACTTTTGTGCCAGTGTTTTTGCCTGTGTGGAGTGGGAGTTCTTGCTGAGGTGTGCTGGAGTCTTTCTCTTACCCTTCAGCTGATGATGGTTTCAATAAAAACCACTTTCTTTAGGAGTGTTTCAGAGGAGTTCTGTTTTGAAAAGCTGTTTGCTTTCTTAAGTCCATGTGCACATATGTTTTTCTCTTTATGGTCTTAGGTTTCAGTGGTGTTTAAACCCCATTTTTCAAAACTGAGCTATTTAGAAGCCTAAGTGAGATTATTGTATGAGTATCTTCACTGTTTGTGGAAAAAAGGGAACAGAATTTTTTGCCCCCGCAACTTTGTCCTCTCTTTACCACCTTTGTCCTGTTAACTTTCTAAAGATGTTTTTTGAGCTGAAAGCTCAAAATAAGAGAGAGAAATGAATAGAAAACTGTCATGGTCTTTTGTAAACTATATAAGACTATCCAGATGTGTAAGAGGGTGGTGTAAACCAAGGCTCCAGTAATTTTGAAAATGAGAAGCTGTCCATGCCTACAGCTCCTAGAAACCTGATCCATCAGTTATTTGTGGGATTTTGAGCATCTGGAGCAATTTCTTAATTTTGCAGGAGACTTGGTGTGCAATTGAGGGCCAAGTGCTTCCTGTCAGTCTGCCTGGCTGACTCCCTGGTGTAAAGCAGTAGGAACAGCAGCCCAGGAGAGCTGTGTGGACACATGCTCTGGCTCAGGGCTGGTGCTGGGATGGAGTTCATCCTGCCTGGGGATAGAGGAGGCCTGGCACAGCCTTTGGAAATGTCTTTCAGGCTATCAGAGCTCTGTTGGCTCAATGCAGCCAGGCTGGTTTCACGCAGGAGTTCAGCTGAGACCTGATGGGAGCCATGACCATGTTTTTCTCCCCAGGCTGGCATTTTGTTTGGTTTCTCATGTTCCCCTGCTTAGTCATCCCTCCTCTCAATTGCTTCCCCCTCTCCTGACTGGCACACAAGACCCTGCCTGGAGGATGGTGCTTATTGCTGGGATGGTGCTCATCGCTGGAGAGATCTCCAAAAATAGCTGCTCCTGGCCTGGCAGAGCCTCTCTGGAGCTCAGGACATGGCTCTGGGGGTCCCAGGGCACTCAGAGGCCATAGCTGTGTCTCTGGGGCTGGGATGGGACAGAGGTAGCCAGGGCTCGATGGACTCTGTGCAGGAGAGGGAAATGCCTTTGCATCCCGAGGGTTCCTCCCATGTATCCACGTGTGTGAGTGTTTGTGCCTGTTACTTGAGCTGTCACGTGCCTGGGCATGCGTGTGGTGCCAGCCTGCACGTGCCAGGGCTGGAATTCCTGCTGGATTCCTGCTGGTGGCCCTGGAGCAGGCTGGCACCACAGGTGCCTCCCAAGGAGCAGGGCAGCCACTCCAGGAGGGCTCTCCTTTCTGGGAGCATGGCTGCACAGCTCGCTGCTGCTGTTTGTTTTTGTGATAGTCGATTTTTGTTAGAGGATTTTAAGATTCTTTTTGGAGGAAGGCCATTTTTCTTTTCCCTGTCTCTCCAGTCTAAGAAGATTCCTGTGTTTGGGATGTCGCATTTCCATGGCACAGTGGGATTTACAGGGAATTGTTCAGTGGTCATCTTCTGCTGAGGCAAAGCTTTTTTTGCACAGATTATCTTTCCATCACTTTTGGAGGGTGTTCTGCAGTGTGTTAGTGTGTTGTTCCATTCCTGATTATCAGCTTCATTTTCCTCCAGATTCTTTCCTCTAGCCATCTCAGTTTTTGTGCTATATTTAAAACTATCCCAGGTAGCTCATATATACATTAAAAATCTTTCTCTAAATGTTTTTTTGCTCTTGATGCAAACTCACAATGAGGAATTTTAGGTAACTTGATTTCACTCCTACATTTTTGTGCATAACTTTTATCTTTGCAGTTGCATTGGAAGTGCAAATACCATCTTATAAAATATTAAATAATCCCAAATGTTCTCAGTGTGCTTGGGTTTCAAATAGCTTTTAGGTGATAGGAAGAATGATGAATTTATGCTTGGTTTTGTCTTTGGTGGGATATGTGTGGGTCAGAAGAGCATCTGCTGTTGGGAACTGAGGAAGGGAGACATTTCTGTGCTACCAATGGCTTTGCTGCTTGGATCAGGCTGTGCCACGCCAGCTTCTCGCACTCCTTGCAACACAAAAATGTGTTTCTAACACCATCTGCTTGTTTATCTGTCTCTGCTCCTTTGTAATACAGCTGCAACCTGCTTGAAATAGAAATCCAGCCTAAAGCCCAGAAGGGAATGGAAACAGTGGCATGTAATTGAGTTTTAATGTGTGATGACATGCAAGATGTAGGTTCTCAGGGGCCAGAAGTTATGTAGATTGTTGGTGTAAGGAGACAGAGCACAGCCCACATGAAGGTGGGGGCACAGATATTTATTTGTATGTGGGAGAGAAGAGACCATCAGCTGTAATATTTACATTCAATTACCCAGGGAGGGCTTGTAATTCCTTGTGTTCTCTGGAGCATTCTGTGCTCTCCAGCATATTCCTGCCATGTGTGTTTGGCTGCCAGAAGTTTATATATATTTTCTGCCTTCCGTTCCAAACAATGTGACATTTATTACAAGTTTCACCAGTTGTTGTTTTAAGGAGGGGAAAAAAAAGCCTGCACAAAGCTGTCCTCTGGTACTGTCCCATGGCTGTGTGTGCCAGTACATCACACAGGAGGGGGAAAGGTGCTGTATTTGCAGCCCTGCAAACAGCAGGCAGGAAAACTCTGCTGGACACAAAGATGGACCCATGGAGGAACCACTGCAGTGCTCTGGCACTGTTTGCCATGCTCACCTCTTTTTTTTTTTTTTTTCCCCTTTTCCTTTCCCTGGAATTATTTATGCTTGATTGTTGCAATTGATTGCAATTGCGAGAGCTAATTTTAGTGCATAAATTTTACAGAGGAAGCCTGCCAAGTGTTTGTGTAATGGAGGAGAACAACTGCGCAGGATTTGGTGTGGGGTGTGCTTGTCTTCCTTTCTCCAACCAAGTACCAGCAACCAATCCATGAGCTGATTTAGACTTTATGTATTGGGAACATTTTCACATAGCCAGTTTTCTCCAACAAGAAAATTCAACCTCCCATGGAAGCAGAAGAGCAATTTACAGAGCTGCAATGAGTTCTAAGGACAAGCTGATTTTATTGCCAGTGATGAAGTGACCATTGCCTTAGTTTTAAGACAAATAACCAACCTAACTGAGTTCAATTTCAAATTTTGTGTGATGGAACAGAGAGCAGTTGCTCTCTGCAACAGTGTTGCTCCAACCGTAGGAGGCAAATCTGGTGTGTTTAGCTGATGAAGTTGAAGAGCAGCACATGTAGATGTGTATTGATCTGGGCCCTTGCAAAATGTCACAGCCCAGTCCAATTTCCACAAAGCTCCAGGTCAGGACTGGCAAGGAGGGGAGGTTGAGTTGCCACAGGATAAAAATGGTAGTTTTGTTTCTGAGTGAACTGTTATCTCAGGGAGAAATTTTGCTTTCTACAGCCATGTTTTCATGTATCCAGGATCCAGGATAGAGTGAGGCTGGGCTGCTTTGTAGGGATTCCCTCCTTTTCCACCTGCATTTGGCCAGAGAGGAGCAAGAAATGTGAAGGGATAAAGAGGATGTGAAGATTGCAGTGGTTGGTGCTTAAGGCTTTTTGGGACAATTTTGTATGGATTGAAAATTGATGCTAAAAAGGAAAGCTCATCTAATGGATTATTTTTGATACTGAAATGATGGGCTTACTGTAAGATTAGATACCAGAACTCCATGGAACTTGTGTTATCTCTCTCCCACGGGTTTTTGGTGTCTTGTCTCACTTGGTTTTTTTCCTGTCATTCCAGTTGCGATTTATCTTACATGCTTGTTTCAAAACAAGTTACACTGTCAAGCTGCCATCATACAAACATTTGTCCTGGTTATCCTTCCAGAGTTATTCACAGATATAAGGTCTGGCAAAGTCAGGGACAAGAATGATGATAGATGGGAGATCCACCTTCTTGAAATATCAGTTCAGTATTTTGTAGTGTTTTGGGGCTTTTTTAGTTCAGCTTGGTGCCATATGGGTTTTACTTAAGGACATGGTTTGCTCCTGGAAAAGTGTCTTTAGAAAGGATGGAACAGTTTAAATATGTTCAAGACAATTAATTAAAATGCCTTTCAGTGGGAAGGGAAGGAGAGCTCTTTTTTTCCAAATTGAAGCTCCAGCCTGGTGAAACATTTTGTATCAGTTACAAAAGGAGCTCCAGTACATTGCTGTGAAAAAAGGGATGAGCCAACTGCATCTGCGAGGTGTGGGAGTGACATTTCAGAGCCCACTGACAGTCAGTCTCATTGTCAAACTGAGCATCATCTCCCTCTTAGTGGTGCTGAGAGCTCCGCACTTTCCAGGGGCAGAATTGTTCCTCTGGGAAATACCACTGGAAGCCATGGGCACCTTTGGTCTGGGAACAGGCTTAATAAAATAAAAATAAAAATAAAACTTCAGTTGAAATCGTCTACCTCCAGAAATCAGCCCTCCCTTCCCTGTCAGAAAGCACTGGGCAAAGGGAAAAGCATGAAGTGTTTTTTGAGCAGTGAGGACTTGCACTGGTCCTTTCTCTACCCAATTCTTCCAGGTGCTACAATAATTGCATGTTACACTGCGGTGACGTCCCCGAGCCTTAAGCAGGTGCAATTATCTCCTTCCTTACGGGAGGATTTGCAGAGGTAGGGCACTAGAAAGAGACCTTTGGCGTCCTGAGTTGTGATGGATTTGAGAAGGGAAATGCCACAGCAGAGGGGACACGGAGCTGTGAGACCTCTCTGCTGTGCTGTCAAGTGCGCAGCCGCTTCCAGTTCCAGCCTGGATTATTTTGTTTACAAGAAACTGACAGAATGGTAGGATTGTGTAAGTTAGAGGAGCTCTCTGGTCCCACCTCCCTCTCAAAAAGCACTTAGCAGGGTACTGGTGTGTGTGTGTATAAACAGAGATCTGGTGCAGATTGCCACCTTCCTGCATGCTGCCGTGCTGCTACCAGAGCGGGGCTTTGCCCCAGGGGATGTGTAAGCCCTGGAGCAGCTCGGGTCTTGCAGCCCTGCCACAAAGAAAGCCATCGCCTGGACAGGAAAAGTGTCTGGGAGGAGGAGGTGCAAAGATGGGGTCCAAGGGAAGAGAAGAGCTGGGCAGGCACTAATGAAATATTCCTGGTGATGGAGCTGACGGCATAATTGAAGGCCAGAGCCGTGGACAGGACCAGGGGGCAAAAGGAGCAGTAATGAGAGGGAAGCAGCACATCAGGGAGGCTGATGCTGAAGTCAAAGCAGAGGGCAGATTTCCCTCTTTGATGTGTTTGATCTGTACCTGTGGCAACTTTGTTCGAGCACCTCCTGCAGAAGGGCTCTTCCAGAGGTACCCGTGGAAGCCAATTCTAGAGCAGTGGGGGCAGGGGAGCCTGCTGAGCCAGGAGACGTTGCTGCAAGGCTTTCTTCTTCTCTGGGGTTGTTGCAGAACAGAAACCAAAGGCAGAGCCCCCAATGCAGGCTTTCTGTGAGCAAAGGCAGGTGGTGTGGGTGAGCTGGGTGATAGGTGAAGTGAGGAGTGTGTCCACAGGAGTGTCTGCAGCCAGGTGCAAGCTCTGTTTGAAAGAAAACCACTCAGCACACACTCAAGGGCTATTTTATAAATTCTTCCCTCTGGGAAAAATTACATGTTCCTAAACTTTGTGAGTTTGGGCAGTTTTTTCCCTCTGGGAACTCTTACGTGTTCCTAAACTTTGCAGTGCTTGGATGCCACAATGCAGTGGAGAGCAGTGTGGGGAGAGGGCACGGGGATCAGAGGTGCCTGGAGGGGAGGACAAAGGCTGGGCTTGTGGGCTGCTGGGAAAGGGCCAGATGGAAGAGGGAGGAGGAGGAAGGGATGTTGGAAGCTGTGGGTCAGGGGTGAGGGGCTGCAGCAGCCCCACCTCAGGCTCTGACCATGGGGGCAGAGCCAAACAGCACAGCCAGAGGAGTTCAGGGTTCTGCAGGGTGGGGAGAAGATGTTTTCCAGAGGAAAGAACTGGAATCATTCCCAGGCATATTGTAGGGTTTTATTTCCCTGTAGGGCCATGTCGTGAGTGAAACTGAGTGTTAGTGGGAATGGCTCCTTGTTGGGTTGCTCCCAAGGTGAGGTGGGCTGTTCCCCATGGAAGCCAAAGCACCAATTGGTCTTAGAGGGGAAAAGAGGAGAAACTCTTGTGAGCAGCTTTAGTGGGGCTGCCTGTGACCTCCTCTCTGTTTCCCTTGGCGTGTTTTCCAGGAAAGAAAAGAAAATTGCATTCTTGAGTATCAGGGAGATTTTATTTTTTTTTAAATGACTTTTTAATGCTCCAAAACTGAGTTGCTGTGAGTTTGGGCAGCTTGATTTTTGCTGACACATCTACACAGCCATTTGTCTTAATCCTTCCTTTCCTCTCCACGTCCATCCCAGTTGGTGCTTCTCTAGTGCAGCTGATGCAGGATGAGCCCAAAGCCTCTGGAAGTGCTGCTGCTGCCCTGATAGTTGTTTCTGGAGAGCACTGCCTGCTCCCTGGGCTGTCCCAGCCTCTGTGGGAGCAGGGATCCAGGAGGCTGGGCTGATATTCTCATGGAGATAGAAATGTCTTGCTGACAAAGCCAGCCGGGGTTTGGACTTGCCAACAGTGACTAAACCATGAGTTGACAAGAACGTGTTGGAGGTGTGATGTGAGGTAAGAGATGGGTGTTGGGAAAGAGCACAGGGCAGGTACCACAAGGAAGAGGTAACTGGCAGGTGGATGGGAAAATAGCCTTAAAACTGGGTGTCAGTGTTAGATGCAGGAGATGGTGATTCAGGAGCTGCACATGTATCTTGTGGATAGAGGCCTGTGGGAACAGTGCTCCTGTGGTTTGGTTCTAATTTATTTTATTTTTTTATGCAAGAGGTGGGTGTGTTGCTGAGACACGGGGACAGCTCGGTGGTGGCTCAGTTTGCTGACAAAAGCAAGGAGATAGAGTAGGGCACGGGAAGGGCCAGGGGCATGTGGAGTTTGGGGGATCCCTTTGGGATTTGATTATGTGTTTTGCCATCTCTGCTCTGGATGGGCTCTTTGCCCTCCAGCTGGTCAGGCCTGTCTCACCTGAAGACACCTTGGGGAGGACAATGCTTCCCCACTCCTGGGAGGGTGCACAGCAGCTACCTAAGCTTTTTATCCTCCAGATTTGCAGCAAAGACAGGAGAAGCATTCGGATATGACCTGTTTATAGCCCGAGCTGATTTCTGCCCTGGCAAACCCAGAAAGAGATAAAGCAACGGAGAGCTAAAGAGCTAAATCTTTGCTGTACAAATGCTGGGAGCACATGTAATAGGATTGTGGAATTGGAGTTACATGTTTTCCAGGATAAGTGCTGGCTGATGATACCGGGCTGTTGTAGCCATGCTTAAATCAGGAAGGGAACTGGGGATTTACAGCAGTTGTTGGGGATGCTGAGGTTTCCCTGCAAGCTTCCAGAACAGAAAAAGGGAAGAAAGGGCTTTTGTGGATAAGACAAAAGAGATCCCTGAGAAGGCTGGAGCTCCTGCGGGGAGAAAACATTAGTGCTCTGACCTGAAGGTAGTCAGGTATCACAGGTTTTTCTTACACTAAATAAAAACACTTTGTAGATCTTCGAGCTGAACTTCCACTAGTTTGCATGGGAAAATGTTTTTTTTTTTTTAGCAACACTTTCATTTGTTTTTATGCTTACCTTTCAAGAGATGCATTAAAAACTCTGCACATGCTGAATGCTGTGTTAAACAGGTATTATTGAAATACAACTTTAAGATAAGCTTAGGGACTGTCAGAGCTGAGTTTGTCTGCCTAATCTGGGCTTGGTCTCTTTCCCTGTGAGGGCTCTGATGCAGTGTTAATTACAGGACAGCTCCTGCCTCATCTGCAGCAAGGATGATTCCTGGCAGTGCGGGTGGCAGTGGGCTGCCCTCACCCTGGTTTTGTCCCAGGAGGGACTCGAGGATGGGCAAAGATGTTTGTTGCTCTCTGTTTTTGGGGCCTGGCATCTGCTTCTCCTGGAGACTTGCTGTTGAGCCGTGTGTCCATCGCTTGTGCTCTTCAGCCCCAGCCAGGCAAGGGAGGGAAGTGCCTCATGTCCCAGGGAGCTCCTTGGGGGCAGACATTTGTGATGGCACAGGTGCTGGGAGAAGAATTTTTCGTCTGGGAGGAGGCTTTTTTGGGCAGCCATGGCAGCCAACGGCATTGGGTGCATGCGTCCTGACAGAGCCCATCTGTGCTGAGCACAGGGTGGTGGTGGAGGCTCTGTGGAGCTGCTGCATCCTGATCCCAGCTGAGACAGCACAATCTCTCCTCGGGGCTCTCCACACCCCTCCAGGGGTGCTGGAAAGAGGAAGTGTCTGGCCCAGCCCTGGGAATCAGCTTAGATTTAATCATGGCACAGCGACAGCTTTGCCCATCATTAGGACTCAGGCCAGCAGGAATTTAGACTTCCAGGCTGATCTCCATATCATTCCCAGGATAAAATTTCCCAGAAGTGTTGCTAATCTGCTGCTGCTTGTCCTGAGCTCCCTACAGACACAGTCCTGCTGGAGCTAAGCCCTCCTGGCTCCACAAGGTGTGTGGGACATCCTGTGTTTAGCTGTGCCTCAAATCCCATCCCATTCCAACCCCCTGCCACAGGCAGGGACACCTTCCACACACTAGCACCAAGCCCTTCCCAACCTGGCTGCTGGGACAATCTCTTTCCCAGCCTGCCTGTCTCTGCTTTCACCCTCTGTAAGCCTCCTTTTAGTGTTTCAGTTTTTCCAGGAACTCCTTGTTCATCCACACAGGTTTCCTGGAGTTCTTACCTGCCTTCCTGCTTGGAGGAGGTGATCATTGAGTATTAACCAGGTTGCATGGGCTCTTCTTCCATCCAGGGTTTTATCCTGTGGGACTCCACCAATCAGATCTTTTGGATAATGACTACATTCAATTGTTGTTGAGTTTTGGATGAAAATCCCTTTTTTTTTTTTTCTGGCTGTGCCTCTTCTTCCCTGTGAGATCCTGGAGCCATATTTTACCTGCTGTAAAAACCTGGGAGATGTTGCTGTTTGCTGGGAGAGGGGAGGTGTAGCTGTGACCCCAAATCCCTGCTGGGTGTCCCTCCAGGGGGTTCGGGTGGAGGAACTCAAGTTGGGTTTGGTGGATCTTGTGTGGGCACTGCAGCACAGTGTGGGGCAGTGCTGTGGGAGGGGGCTGCTGGCTCCTGGCAGCTCCCTCCTCTCTTTCACAGCTCTCTGGCCATGGCTGCTGGATTGTAACAGTAGAAGGCCATTCCCAGAATTATGGATGGATAAAACAGCAGCGGCTGTTCAGAGAGCAGGTGTTTCCTCCTGGGGTTCAAGTTACCAAACTCATTAGGACATTCCAACTTCTTGCATTTTAAATTCCCTGACCCCCAAGAACAAAGTCATTTTCTCAGCTTTAGAGGCTGAAATCTGCTTACAAGGATTACATGTGTTCCTGGAGCAGTGGGCACAGATTTTCTTTGTGGAAAGGGTTGTATTTGAGAGGGTATTAAACCCCAGTACAAGTTCCTGTTCTGGAATGGAAATTGCTGTGCAGGTTTGGAGCAAGGCATGTTGGAGCTGGCTGATTTCTTTGGCAGATGTCTGATGCTGTTACATCATCCCCAGCCCTCGGAGCTCTGAGGGCTTTGGAGGGCTCAGTGTCTTGTGGTGGGTTGGCCATGGCATGCCCTGCTCTTCCCACTTCCCTGGTGTGGGAGAACAAGCATTTTCCATAAGGAGCTGTCAGCAAGCTCTGTCTCCCACAAATCCGTGTCCTGAGGTGATGGGAAGCACTGGTCAGGGAGAAGAGCTGTAGGAAATCTCCGCTGGATGGGAGTTGGCAATGCACTCATCCAATCTCTGAGCAGCACGTGGGGATGGTATTTGCTGGGGATAAGTGACCTTTTACTGCTTGCGTTGTGTGGGCATTCTAGGGATTTCTTTTTTAAATACATTCTGTTTTGCTCCCTGAGACCTCTGCCAGTGCTTCCAGGTTATTGTTCTGTGAAATCCACACTGACCTTGAGTGTTATTTTGCTGAGAGCATTCAACTGGGAGCCAAGCTTTCTGTAAAACTGCAGCTCAACAGCAGTGGTACAGCTTGCTGAACTCAAGGGCTGTGGAAAGAGATGCTTTAGAACAAGGAGATGCTGCCTGCAGCCCGCAGTGTCTGGAGCTGACCGACCGCAGAGCGAAGGGAAACTGCCTTAATTGGCTTTTGTGGCTCTGGCAAATGCAGCAAACAGTGAGAAGCAATTTGGATTTGAATTATTTCCCCCCCTGCATTAACAGGTCGAGGTGGTGTTAGTGATAAAAGCCTGGCTGCTGGAGTTTGGCCGAGGTATGTTTCAGGGGGTCAGGCAGCTGAACAGCAGCTCTGTGTATGTGGATGCTTCAAGCCAACCTTTTAATCTTCCTTTTTCATTCCAGGAGCTACGTGGGACAACCAATGTTTCCCTTTGATCCTGTTTACTGCTGCAACAGCCTTGTGCGAGTAAGGGCTAGGGTGGATTTGGTGAAGGTGTGTGTTTGCAACTCCTGCCCACCCTCCTCCTCCCCTTCCCCTCTCTGTCCTGGGGCAGAGCAGGACCAGTGGTCTTCTGGGAATAAAAATGTTTAGGCTTCTTAGAGATGCAGAGTGAAATGTTTATATGAGAGACCTTGTCAGCAGCTGCATGTTTTATCCAAGCAAGCAAGTCCAGAAATGTTTATAGAAACTGGCAGCACTAAATCGGGACAGTTGGTCACTAATCTTTGCAAAGGTACAAAACTGATTAAACAAAAAGATTCCCTGAGGCAGCCTCCAAGTTGCAATATAAGGGTGAACCAGGCTTCTAAAGGCTCCTCTCTGGCTCGTATTCCTCCCCACACTTCCTCTGTGTGGTCACTCCAAATTGCTGCCAGCTGGCCCATTTATCCTGTGGGGGGTTGTGCTTCTTGGTTCTGACCTTTCAGAGAGACGGACTAAATCTGTGGCCTGTGCAGATCTTTGAATTTGCAGCCAGCCTAACAGTGAGAGGGATGAATACAGGGAGTTTAAACAGCAGAGGGAGGAGATTCTGTCCTCACTATTGACTGCAGACCTCACTGTGCCCATAAATGAGTCTGAGTCTTCTTGCCTGTTGCGTTTGAGGTTTTCTTGCCTCTGTGTTGCCTTCTACCCTTGTTCCAGACATCAGGTTATGGTATGTTTCCAGCTAGACAAATATGAGCTGTTTTTTTGTTCCATGCTAAGTTTTTTTTTTCCAGCCCAGTGGTTTTGCAGTGTGGTGCCTTCACAGAGACAAAAACAGAACAGAAAAAGACAATTTAAAAAAATGTCAGCATCATAAAGAAAGAAAAATTAAACCAGAGGACTGCTATATCATCAGAGTGAGCGTGCCAGTGTGTGGCAGGACAGCCAGTTAACAGAAAATGATAGTGAAATTGGGTGATATTTCCAGTCTCCCCAGGGGGAAAGCACATGTGGTTTACAATGGATAATGAAATGTTATGGTTTTTATGTCTAATACATTAATTCTGCCAGGGCAGTAATCCCGAGGATCCAATCCACATTTAAGTTGGAAAGATATGCAAAGGCTTTTATTGAGGACATAAACTACAGTGCATTTAAGGCAAAATAACAGAGAGATGGGAGAGGTTTCCACTTCTCTTCCCTTCTCTCCCACTTTGTTGTATCAAATACTGACTCGTGCCAGAGGGGCTGCTGCCCTGAAGCCTAGTGCTTCTTCCATGCAAACATAAAAGTTAATCCTCTTTTTTTTTCAGTTTTGGGAGAGACATACAATTTGTGATGGTTTTGTGCTTGTGTGGATTTTGTAAGAGCAAGTCTTGAGCTTGAAACACCTGCAGGGGCCAGTGGTCATGGATCAACCCAAGGTACTGATCCAGAGTGTAACCCATGTGTGTTGTGCACCTGGTTCACCCTGCTCCAGCCCCAATTCCCTCCTGTGCTTCCCTGCCCAGTGGTGTAGATGTGGCTCTGAGCCTGAGCTGGTCTTTTAATCAGGGCCATGTGTTCCCTCTCCCCTCCTTGCAGCAGCACCAAGGCTTTGCTCAGTGCACAGTGTGCGAGTTCAGGGAGCAAAATGGCCAGAAAATAAAACTGTGGTGTTTTGGCCAGCTGTGTTTTGGGAGCCAGGTTGCTGGAAGATGTAGGCAGGATGTGACAGCCCTGATGTGGTCATTTTTGGAGAGGTCTGGGGAAGGAAGGAGGTGTCTTGGAGCCTGTTTGGCTCTCTTGTAGTCTCAGTAGTGTCATCTTTGGAGTGAAGAACACTTCACTCCAAAGCCCAGTAACAGATGGACACCCTTGGTTTAACCTTTCCTTGCCAGCTGTGGGGCTGTGCTGCTTTGCTGTGGCTTTTTGAGCTTCTCCACGTGTGTCCTGCAAGCGGATGTCCCAGGGGACACCTGCTGTAAGGACCAGAGGGCAGAGGAAGGAAGAGGAGGTTCCTCCTGAAGAGGCTCTGGCTCACCCATGCTCTGGGATCCCCTGATGGGGAGGTGCAGGAGACCCCCTGTGCTTTTCTGTGCTTGTTCTGCTTTCTCAGGGGTCTCTCCAGGACTTGGATTCAGGAAGATCTGAGCTTAGTGTGTTACTGGAATGGGAGGGGAGATGGATGCTCACACCCTGTGTGAGTCTGGCCTCAACTCGGGGGAGCCCAGACGGGTTCTGCAGAGCCCCGAAATGCGGAACATGGTTATTTATGTTTGGGAGTTCCCTCTTCTGCCCTAGTGTGGCTGCACTGGGGGGAAGTGGGCCACAGTTATCAAAGCCATTTCTCCAAGTGGCCAAGCCCAGCATTCTTGATGTGCTTCAGCACACTTCTGCTTTTGGGCAATCAGTGCAGCCTGTGAAACTGAGCTGGTTTGTTTCTCTGCAGTGTGTTTTTGTTCTCCCTGCCTATTTATTGCAACTTTAATGCCTCTCCAGCACTACCCATCCCATGCCCTGTGTATAAATCACATCTTTGTGCGTGCATGTGGGGAATAGAATAAAAGGAATATAGCTTTGGTCACACAGACTTACACAGAGCAGGATCTGCCCTGATATCTCTCCGAGCTTCTTGGAGTTGGAACAGTGACAGCAGGCAGCATTGGAGTCCACTCCCAAATGTTGTGTTTAATCCTAAATCAGGCTTTATCCTTCAAGTAACAGACAAATACTGGAAAGCCTCATAAGAAGGAGGAGGAACAGCCAGGACTTTAAAAAAAAAAAGTACAAATGAGGAAAAGTAATCAGCAGTTCTGGGAGTATTATGATTTTTAGAATGCAAGGCTTTTGCCAGTAACAGGGACCAAGTCTCTGCCCTTGAGCTTGTTTAAGAAGTTAATCTGTATGAACTCTCAGTCTTAGGGATCACTCAGAGCAATGATGGCTCTCTGAGCCTTCAGCCTCACATTTGTACAAGTAAGAAGGCAAGCTCACAGAGCAGTGGCACTAGAAGCTGGTGGCTCAGGTGAGGCCCTAAAGCAGCCCTTGCAGAGGTGAGCATGTAACCCGTGGCTGTAGCTGTTGTCTGTCAGGGCTGCTGCTGCTGTGCAGACATTCAGTAACGGGCTCACAGAGCAGGGCAGGGGTTGCAGTACCACAAACCAGGTATTCTTTGCATGCTGTGTCCATAATAAACTGTGGCCTTACTCCAAAAAGTAGTTTGGAGCAAGGTTTGAGGAGCTCTTTATTTTGTTTTAAATGTACTGGTACCAAAGATAGCCAAAGACTTCTGACTACAGCTCAGAGAAGATGCCTCCAGTTGCTCCATGCTTTTCTTTTGCACTTGTTCTGCCTCTCCTCTCCCTGCCCTGCTGGCCATGGAGATGAGTCATTGTTTAAAGGTGTTCCCTGGTCGTGCTTCTCAGCTTCTGCCATTCCATGAACTGTGAGGAGGCTTCAAGGCAGTGCTCATCTCCCCTTCCTGTGGAGATCTCTGCATTATGTCATCTCTGCCAGGCATGGGTGGTCCTGGGTGTTTGGGAATTGTTTGGACAGTTCCCCTGAGCTTGGGGTCACCATGTCAGTCAGGTGGAAAGGGATGTGTGGGGTCCTCCCAAAGCAGGATCAGCTCTGGGACCAAACCAGGCTTCTCTCCAGGCAGGGCTTGAAAACCTCCCAAGGATGGAGCAAGCACAACCTCTCCTGAGAACCTGACCCCACGTCCCTTTTTGCCAGGAGTGTCTTCATGGTGGAAATCTTGGTGTATCCCAACTGCTCTGCCAGTGATTTCCTGTGTCCCACTCAAATATGGTGCACCATTGTGGGTGCCTGACAGAGGCCACAGATGTGTACAAATTGTGCTTTGAAGTGAAAGGTTTGTTCCTCCTGAGCAGCACAGCAGCGGCAAACAGATTCAGGGAAATGGAATTATATGGGATGTTGTGGCATGTCTTTGAATGACAGGAGGATAAATAGGGAAAGTTGCAGATCAGCATTTACTTTCATAGAAACTTGTGTTGCTCTTTCAATTAAATGACTTGGTGGGAGTTTTAAAAGGGAAAAAGACCCCTCAAGGCAGCTTAGAACGAGTTAATAGGAAAGGAGGAGCAGGGAAGGCACTGAGACAGAGCAGAGACATGTGGTCAGTCCAGTTGTGCCAGCCCTGTGTGCCTGCTGTAATGTTTATAACCCTGAGTCAGCTTGTGACAGTCAGTTCTGGAGGCCCTCTGGGTAGGACCTGAGGTCCAGATCTCTGCTCCTTGTGGAGGGCTTGACACGGAAGAGAATTTTCTCAGGAAGTTGGGGTCAGACCAGTCGGTGGTCAGTTTGTAATTGGCATCTGGAATGGCCACTGAAGGTTGGACATGCCTCTGAGAACACGGGGTTAAAGGCAAGAACTCCCAGGAGAGCTGTCTCTTTGGTTGCAGTCATGAGAGAGAGCAGACTCCCCTGCCCAACCACAGGCTGGGTTGGGGAGGGGAAGCCATGCGGCCTGGCTGAGGTAGGCCAAAGGGTGGGAGGGCTGGAACCGGGCCAGCTCCTGCGGACGGAAGGGTGGAGGAAGGCTGAGATGTCTTTGTTCCCCCCCTACCCCCCCCCCACCCCCACCAGAGGGGAAGAGATAGAGAGCCTGAAGGCACCTGGAAATCCTCCGGCCGCAGAGAAGGAGAATGGCTCGGGGAAGGTGCCCAGCGTGGGAGCTGGAGTCTGGGCCGAGATTTCAGCCATATGGGGAGTCCGGGACTTTTAACCCTTCCTTGGGAAATGAAAGCTTTGGGAAATATTACTCCTTGTTTTGAAAGAGAAGAAGAGAGACAGCCTGGGACCTGAGATGTTGGGGAAAGAAGATTGGGGGGAGATGATGGAGTGGCTTTTGGCTGGACTTTTCTTGTTAGTCATAGACTGAACCAATTTCTCCTCCAAGAGAGACTGCATTTTAGGGGGAATTTATGGTGAGCCAAGAGACCTGCTTTAGCGGCTGAGAGCGACTGGAGTGAACAGAGAAAAGTTGAGGAAGGTTGTGGTGATGCCCCTTGTCTTCAGAGAAGAAGAAAAGAAGATCTCTGTTCTTGGACCCTCGGCCCCAGGGGAAAATGGGGGGGGGACTGTGGTCCCTAAAATGAGAGAGAACTGTTGTTTTTCTTTGGTCCTTGGCAAAGCATCCTTAAAGGAGCCCTAAGAGTCGTCTGTCCATGCACGGTGGTGAGAGCACTGTGACATGGAGAGGAGAGTGTAGCACTGGCAGATTTTCTCTGGGTGGTGCCAGGTGTTACATGGAAACACAAGAGGTAGCAATTGTGTTTCTTGGCGGGGGTCGGGTCTGTGGCATCAGGAGAGACTCCTCTCTCCCTTGATGGACTGAGTATTGATTATCTGCAGGGTGGGAACCTGATTGAGGGTCCGAGTTGGGTCTCACTGTGGTTTGTTGGAATTGTTGGGGGAGGAGAAATGTTTAGAAAGGTTTTAATTTTGGATTTAGTGTGTTTTTTTATTTTTCGTTTTATCATAGTAGTAGTTTAATAAAGTTTTTTTCCTTTGTTATTAAGCTTGGGCCTGCTCTGCTCTGTTCCTGATTGCATCTCACAGCATTTATTTGGGAAGGTACATTTTCATGGGGGCTCTAGCATTGCACTAGTGTCAAACCATGACAAGGGCTTTGGGTCAGGATGTGAGTGGGGTCAGGGCCCCTGAGAGAGGTGTTAACAGTGTGGCTCCTGTGCCATGCTCTGGTCCAGGAAGGTTGAAACCAGGTCAGGGCTTCTTTTCATTGAGGTGACATTGAAGGGAGATCTGGTTTTTTTTTGTTTTTTTTTGTTTTTTTTTTAATTTTTTAAATTTTTTTTAACCATCTGGCTGTAATAGAAGAAATAAATTGGAGCTTGTTTTCTAAAAATGAGAACATGTGCAGTCAACTAGCATCTTTTATTTTTATGCAGCACATCTAAAATAGACGCGAGTCTGCCTCTTTCTCAGCATGCATCCCCACGAAGTCACAGCAGCGTTGGTGCTCCTGCCCTCTTCCTCTGTTTTCCCTCCCTTCACTTCCCTGCTCCCACCACTTGGCAGGGAGCTGCTGAGGGAGTGACTTGGGCTTGGATGTGCCAGTCAGCCCCACATGGCAGGGGAAGGTGGCAGTGACACCAGTAGGGTGTGGGTGGGTGGCTGCAGTGCTGCTCTGGTCCGTACTCCTTAGGAACCTCTGTGTGGGAGAAGGAGGGAGCAAGGACATGTGTGGCAGCCCTCCTGCTCGGGTGGAAGGTAGAATTGGATGGACAGGGAAGGAGCAGTTGCTCACAGTTGTTTGCTTTGGGTCTGCTAGGAGTGGAGAGCACTTCCCCTCTCAGTCCTTGCCTCCTGCACATGAGGAATCATGGAATCACAGAATCATTTAGGATGGAAAATACCTTTGAGACCATCGAGTCCCAGCTGTGCCCAATGCCATTCTTGTCTCCAGACCAGAGCACTGAGTGCCACATCCAGGAATTCCTTGGACACCTCCAGGGATGGGCACTTCAAATCTCCCTGGGCAGTCACTGCCAAGGCCTGAGCACCCTTTCCAGGGAGAAATTCCTGCTGGTGTCTACCCTGAGCCTGCCTTGGCCCAGCCTGAGGCCATTCCCTCTCCTCCTGTCCCTGTTCCCCGGAAGGAGAGCCTAGCTGTCCCCTCCTGTCAGGGGTTGTGCAGAGCCCAAGGTCCCCCCAGAGCTTCCTTTTCTCCCTTCCTCTCTGATGTCCCCTCCCTGTGTTTGGGGAGCTCTGCAGTTGTCCAGGGCAAGGGAACAATCTTCCCATACTGTCTTTTTTATTCCATCAGGGCTGTGTAGGAGATGGGGATAATACTTGCCTTGCAGAGCCATTGTGAAAGTTAATTTACTAATTATTTACAAAGCACATCAGAGTGCTGCTTCAGTTATACACAGAGTTATGATAGCATCTAATTAGTAATTCCTTATGACACCTCATTTTCTTTCTGCCATAAATATTAGCCTAATGTAGGGACAGCCCTGCCTGTGCTTGTCATCCCAGTGCCTCAGAGGGAATACAAAAAGCTGGATTTAGTTTGTAAATGGTGCCTCTTTATCCCCCTCCTCCTATCCCATCTGACCCAAAAAACCACTGGCCCCTTTGGTGAGCTGCTGCTGGGCTGGTGTCCATTGATGGGCCACTGCTTGGGGATGACTCGTGCCTTCCATGGAAATCTCATCCCTCTGGCAAAACCCCTTGCTCTTCCTTGCTTTCCCATCCTTCCCAGCCTCACAGCTCTGTGCCCTTTCTTCCTGGGCAAGGACAGGTGAGGGAAGAGCAGGACAGAAGGAGCTGCCATGGGAAGATCTCTGCCCTCCCTTTCTGTGGGACCTGGACCAAGAGCTGGGATAATGGGGTATAAGATTTTCTCTCTCATCTTTTCTCTTTCTTTCTGTTGTTGCCCAGGTTTGCATCCCACATTGTGCTGTTCTGTTTCAAGGTGTGTGTGCAGCATCATGTCTATGCTTTGGCCAGTGTGGATATGAGATTTCATCCTGTAGTGTCTTGTTTTCCTCTTCTCCAAATAAATAAAACTCAGAGACCTTCGCTGTCCATCACACATTGCTGGTTTTACTCAGCTGTGAGTGGCTTTGGGCACTTTGGAGGGTGTCAATATCCTGTGTGTTTAATGCTTCAGTGCAGTGAGTCCAGAAGCTTGTGATACCTATTTTTAGCGTTGAAAAGTTTTGACAGCTAAAGTAAACCTACATTATCCATCACTTGACAGCCTCGTCACCAGTGTGCAGTTTGTCACTCTCGCTCAGAGATGATTTTTCCAATGAAATTAAAACTATTGGCAGGGATGTGGTGGAAGTGTGTCAGAATGCAGCATGAAAATGACAGCAGCTACTGCCTGGTTTAAAAAAAAAATGAGAGGAGGTTTTTGCATTAGAGGTCTTGAATAAAATGTTCCTCCTTGAGCATTCCCATGGAAAAAGGAAGCAGTCCTTGTTCTGTTAAGCTCTGGCTGGTCCTTGTGCCATGTGGCCGTTCTGTGCAGGGTGGTGCTGCTGCCCCGGGGCTTGTGTGCAATGGGGTGTCACAGCCATTGTCCTCTCAGGGGACACAGGATGGACACAGCCACTGTCTTCTCAGGGGACACAAGATGGACACAGCCCTGTCCCCTCAGGGAAACCCACCAGGTGGGGTTGGGCACCCCAAAACCCTCTGGTGCTGGGCAGCGCAGAGCTCGTGGTGGCTTTGGGCCAGCGTGTGTGTCCGGAAGAGCTGCCCCAGTGCAGGAGAGGAAGCAGGGATTTCTGTAGGAGCTAATCCTGCATACACAGAGGGGTATGTTGTACCTGCACACACCTGCACGGGGCCAGGGCACAGCAGCAGCCCTGCCTTTGCCCATGAGGAGACAGCCCTGAGGCTGCCAGAGCTCCAGGAGCCTTTGGATAATGCTCCCAGGCATGCACAGGGTGCGTGCGATTCGTGGGTGTCTGTGCACAGGATGGTCCTTGTGGGTCCCTTCCAGCTCAGGAGTTTCTTTGGGTATCTGCAAGCAGAGTGCCCACATTGCTGTGAGAGCTGCCAGCCACAAGCAGCACTATGAAATGCAAACCTTAAATTTTAGCTTGGGCCAGAGGTGGTTCCTGCCTCTTGTCACTTGTCTTGGTTTCACAGGCAAAGGTGCTGGCTCACTGCCACCATCTACTCCCTGGAGCTCATCAGGAGTTTTTTTCAGCTCCCCTTATAGCCAAAGAACAGGGATCAGCTTTCCCAGGAGCTGATATATCTGCTGACCTCTCCAAAGGGAAAAAAACCTCGTGTAATTCATTACCTGACTTCTGTAGAGGCTGAAAGGGAACTCATTTGTGACTGAACAATACTTGCCTTTCACAACTCCCTTCCTAATCCCAAATAGAAACATGAGGCTGAGAAAATCTTTCTGATAGCGGGAGTGTGGATAATTTTTCATGGCATTAATGTACTGTAAATGCCAGGGGTTGGTTTGCAGGTTTTTGTTGGACAAAGTGAAGGCAGGCAGTGTTAAACATCAATTTGAGGGGGTAGAACTGACTCTGATGGTGGTGTGATGGTTTTCCATCAGTGCCCTCTTGTGAGGTGCTGCTTCACAGATACCCAGTTTGAAAGCTGAGGTTTCAAAAAAAACCAATGCAAGCTAAGTCAACTTTCTTCTTCAGTTTATGACTGAGTACAAGATGGCTTGAGTCAAACTGTCCCCTGCTACACAGAGACAACCCTTTGCTTCTGCCAGGTGTGTGAGGCTACACAGGCACAAGGAGTGGGATTCCAGGGTGAAAGCCAGCACATGGCTTGACCACATCATCCACAGGGAACTTTGAAGGCCAGGTTATGTGTGTAGGGCTGCAGTTTTTCCAAGATTCCCTGGAAAAGGGCACAAATGTCCCAGTGACGTGTGCCTGGTGCCCGCGAGTACCACCAGGGTCATCTGTGCTTGTGGGATGTTTGGAGAAGCACGAAAACTGGCCTGGACATCAGCTCCTTGATGTTCCCCTGGGGATGTTCCTGATGAATGATTAGTGGCTGGCAGGCCCCAGGTCATGTCCTGAAAGATGCTTGGTCAGAGTGGGTGATGATCACCTCAGGAACTCTGCTGTGACTTCCAGAGGGAACCGAGTGGCTCCAGTTGTCTGCATGGTGGATACAGAATGCTCTTCCAAGGCCACCTGTGTGTGCAGGTGAAAAATAAGCCAGATACAATCATGAATTTTTGAAGCACCTTGGCTTTGTAAAATAAGCCTTAGTTAAAGAGATATGGTCTGCAGAGCCCTGTGTGAGCACAGCAGATGCTCCTCATATCTCACCTTCCTGCTATGCTCGGGGTGAGTCACTGTGCTGAAGGGGCTCCTTTTTTTCTGCTCCAAGTGCTAATCCATTGTTAAAATTATATCAGCTCATGCGTGCTAAATAGCAGATGTGCCTGGGTGTGTGAGGCCCAGGATGTTAATTAGGGTTGATAAACACACCTTTATGAAGGATACAGACCTGGATTGTGTCTCCCTTCCTTTCACCACAAAGAAGTGCTGTGTTGAGGGACCTTTCTCCTCTGGGCTCCGTGGTGGGATCTCCACGTCTCAGCTTGATATTCCCTGGATGGTTCACAGAATGTCTTGAGCTGGAAGGGCCCAACAAGGACCATCCAGTCCAGCTCCTGACCCTGCACATTCACTGCAACAATCCCAACGTGGGCATCCCTGGCAGCACTGTCCAAATGCTCCTGGAGCTCTGGCAGCCTCGGGGCTGTGCCCATGCCCTGGGGAGCCTGGGCAGCGGAAGAACTTTTTCCTGATATCCAGCCTAACTCTCCCCTGGCACAGCTGCAGCTGTTGCCTGGGTCCTGTTCCTGTCATAGGGAGCAAAGACCAGAGCTGCCCCTCAGGAGGAGCTGCATCCCCCATTGAGGTCTGACCTAAGTCTTCTCCAGACTGGTGGGATTCATCCTGCCAGAAGGATGGAAGGAAAATAGACTTTTCCCAGTGGTACCATTACTCAGCTGAGGAGGGGAGGGTCATTTTGTGCCTTGCTACAGGGCTGAGCTCATGGCTACTTCTCAAAGCTGCTGGAGGTGCCGTTCCTTGCAGCCATCCCACGTCTGCGTGCCGTGTTGAGCAGAACATGCCGGGCTGTCTCTGAACAGGTTTTGGTAGTTCCTGGCTGGCACAGGGGAGCACAGCTGTTTACACAAGCTGGCTTGCGCCCTCGGCGGAAGCCCACATCAAAAGGGTGTATCCCAGTGCGTCAGTGGGGCCTGGAGCCAGCGCCAGGCCTGGAAGTGCCTGTTCTCCCTGGCGGAGAGCCTGGCACTGCCTGCCGGGGCACTGCCCACCAAGCGAGGCTCCTGCGGGACGGCTGCTCCACACCTTCTCTGCTCCCACCATCCCGGGCTGCTCAGCCAGCCACACTTCCCTAGAGGAAGCATCTCATTTCTCAGGGGAAGGGTGGGTTAGATCCTACACGGCTCAGAAGGTGGCATCCCTTTCCTCTCCCTCCATGGATTTCTCTCCATATTTTAGGATTGCTGTTTATGGCTCGCTGGTTTTTGCTCCACTGCTCTGGGTCATGATTGAAGGGGAAGTCACTGCTTTTCTTTTGCAGATCTGCACTGAACCTTCTGTTTCTGCACAATTCCCTGACAGGAGGGTACAGGCAAGGGGTCACAGGAGGAAAAAGAATGGCTTCAGGCTGGACCAGGGCAGGCTCAGGGTGGACACCAGCAGGAATTTCTCCATGGAAAGGGTGCACAGGCCTTGGATCTGCCCAGGGATGTTTGGAGTGCCCATCCCTGGAGGTATCCAAGGAATTGCTGGAGGTGTCACTCAGTGCTCTGGGCTGGAGACAAGGTGGGCATTGGACACAGGTTCGACTCAATGGCCTTGGAGGTGTTTTCCAGCAAAATGATTCTGTGATTTAACACCTACCAGTGGTTATACCAATGTCTGAAGCTTTCTGCAAGCTACTCTTACAGCAGCTCATGTTTTCCTGGGAGTTCTGGCCATGCCCAGGCTTTGCTCTGAGTAGCAGGAAGAGATGTCCCATGTTGCTGTGGCAGGATGCAGATGGCACTGGCCGCAGAAGGGTGGTGCTGCCTTTTGCCCTTACACTGTGAGAATCACTGCTGATCTGTGGCAGTAAGCACCTGTCCCTCCTCTGGAGTGTGGCAACATGCTTGCAGTCTGTGGGAGCTGGTGTGTGCACACCTGTGTGTGGGTACAGGCTGTGTCCACCCCACAGTGATCCCACTATGATGGGAATGATCCCATTCTGATGGCAGCAATCCCGGCTGGGTGGTGTGGGAGCTCTGCCCTGTTCCAGGTGCCCAAGCCCGAGTTGGACCCAAAGGCAGCAGCAGCAGCCCCCATCGCCCTCTGAGTCACTGGTGGCTCACCAAACCTGCTCATCTGCTCGGGGTTTGCGAGTTCCCAGCGCTGAGAGCTGCTCTCCCATTTGTTTATCCTGCAATGGGAGCTCCTGGTTTGCTCATTCAGGGTTTCAATTCATCATAATGCTGGGGATTGTTGAGTGCTCCCTGGGCCAAACACTGTCTGGTCCCATCCCTCCTTCATCCCTTTGCTGCTGTTGAGGTGGAGCACTGTGGTGCTTCTGGGGTGTGCCTGTGGTCACGGGGGACCTCGTGCTGGGTGTGGGTGGATCTGTCGGAAACATCTGAGATGAGAAGTTAAACCCAGGGTGCTGTTTGAAGTGGGCTCAGACTCACTGCTCGCTCCTGTTCCTGGTCACAGGGGCTGTAAGGATGGCTGTGCCATGTCAAATTGCTTCTCTGATATCTGGTCCCTGTCCCAAAATAGAATCATCTCCTCCCTTGCTCAGCACCCGGGCATGTGGAACCCCAGGCCTCGCTCCAGCTGTTAAATCCTTTCAGTGCCACAGCAGCATGTCCAGCCCTGGGTCAGAGCTGGGCACATACCTTTTGCCATTTTATTTTGTTCTTTTCCTCACAGTTCTGTCCTTTTCCCAACTTGTGGTCACTGCTGGGTTGCAGAGGGAGGGACTGCAAGGGTAGGGGCATTGCTCAATAGTCAGTATGTGTGAAGCATCATGCAGAGTTGTAAATGCTAATTTGTTAATTAATTTAATTTCTGCTTGTAAATAATATTTACTGTGTTGTCTGCTTTTTTTTCAGAACAGTTTCATACCTGTTTTTCTTGTCTCATATACGTGGTGCAGAGGCAAGGTGGGGGAAGTTGGGGGATAAACACAGATGGGTTGGGTTTTGTGTTGGTATTTCTTATTTATAGCAACCATTAGCTAGCCCTGGTCTGGAGGATGCTGCTGCTCAAATCTTAATCCAGAGACAGTTATGTGGAAGTAGGAATTAAGTAAAACCAGATCTATGTAATTTCTAATTCCCTGCAGTTCCCAATCCTGGAAACCCTTCTGCATCTGTGGGCAGCTTGCTGGGAGCAGCTGCTGGTGTGTTTTTAACGAGTCCCCTGCAGAACCACCATCCGATACGGACCTGGAGAAACCCTCGGGGTCGTGGGGGAGTCAAGGGCAGAGGCAAAAGGCACAGGCTGGGGCCAGAATGTTTTAATTTCTGTCTTGCTGGTGAGCTGCTGCCTGCGAACACGGCAGAATCCCGAGGAGTGTGGAGCTGGTGCACTCGGAATGCGGGAGCCAGCCGCTTCTCTGGGCTCACTGGGGATTTAGTTCTTGGCTCCTCTCGCAGCGCTGGTGAGTTAGTCACCCTGGAGGGATGTCCTTAGGAATTCAGATTTCAGGAGCCAGCGGGGTTGAGTGGCAGTTCTTCTGAAGCCTGTGACGGGAGGAATTAATCAGAAGAGGGAGGGAGGAAGAGACTGAGGGATGGCAAAACCCCAAACCTTCAAACACACCCAACTGACCCATCCCATCTCAGCGTGAAACTCGCAAGTTACACCCACTCCGGAGCAGAAGGGGAGTGAAATGCTGGCGCTTCCTCCTTTCTGCTAGCGGCAGCTGGGGCTCGGGAAGCGCAGGAGAAGATGTTTATGCTGCTTATGATGAGTGGTAAGAGCCGGGCTGGTGGCAGAAGCTCTGCCTGCTGGAGTGCTGGGGCTCGCATGGAGCTGGGGAAATGTCTTTGGGGTGTAGCACCGTCGGGCTGTCGGATGCTGTGTACCCAGAAGGGCTTTCCTCTCCCAGTTCCCGTCTTTCCCCGTTGTGGATAGAGGTGTTGCTTTCTGTGAGCTGTGTTTAGTTGGGTTGTGAGGTGCTGTTTGCTCGTCCAGACACCGCGTTGATTGAATGGGAGCTGGGGAGTTCATAGCTGAATTCCCTAAGAGAGAAAATGTAGTATCGTGTTACTGACTAGAGATGTTCCCTTCTTCAGCTGTCTGGCTTTATTTTCCATAATTACAGGTTGCCATGCTCTTTAATTGTTGAAAATGAGCCCCCTGAAAAGTTTCAACTTGACTCCAGCTCTGTTGGGTGTCTCTGCGAGGTGGGGAGAGGTGTTGCTCCCCGAGGGGGGAGCGCTGCCTTGGGCTGGGGTCACACTTCCCAAAGATTTGGGAACACTGCGCAGCCAGGACTGGGGGAACCTCGTCCCTATCGAGCTGCTCATTTTCCTCCTGGTTCCTCCATCGATGGCTTATCAAGTGATTTAATATCCCCGGCGCTATCTCTGAATCTAAATTGCCTAATTCTTGGGTTGGTGACAGGAAATGTGAGCACAGAGCCCTGGCTATGCAATTGCTGTGACTAAGCACCGGGGTTGAGCGGCAGCGCTGTGTGCTGGCCCTGCGCTCTGGGGGACGCGCTCCCATTCTGTCCCGGCTCCCGGCCTGACCTGCTGTCCCTAGGGCTGCTGTGGCAGGGTCGGGGATGGCTCCTGCTTCCCTCGGGCAGGGTTGACTCAGAGCTGTGCAACCCATCAGCTGTGAGTAATCCTCTGGGGCAGAGGCAGAGGATAACGCATACCTTTTTCTGGGAATGAAGTCACTCCGGAGCTGTTGGAAACGTGCTTTCAGAGTTTTGTTGCATATACCAGAGCCCCATTGCTGAGCTGGCTGTTAGTTCCTTGGATGGTGTTTTAATATTGCAGGAGGGATTTACATTTCCACACGTGATCAGTGCTGTGGAACGAACGAGCAGGTTTGGTGGGTGTCACTGGCTTGCCTGTTTTCCCCCATCCTTTCAGAGTTAAAAGTGATCTGTGCATTATGGAAAAGGTGTGGAAAATTGCTGTGCACAGCACGGCACACAGAGCTGAGGGATCAGATGCCCAAATGTGGCAGGTCTGGTTATGCTTCCTGGGGAACTTGCTCTTTAAAGGGTGCCTGTCTGGTTTCTAACTTGTTTTGAGGAAGAAATGCTTTATTTTTCCAAAATGCCTGACAGAAAAAAATCTGCCAAACTGCAAATTTGCATCATTTAAGCATTTGCTTGAGCTTAATGCTTTTGCTCTAGGAAATCAGCAGTAGGACTTCTGCTGGAATTGGTGTTGAGAAGGAGCATTGATTTTGCAGTGGCAGTGAGTCTACTGGGCATCTGTGTTTGGAGCAGGTTCGTTTGTCTCTAATGAAGTTACACACTGTGGCTTGACTTGTAGGTAATGGCTGTTTGGAAACAAACCCCCAGGAAAACACAGCTACTTCCCTGCAGGATCAGTGACCTGGACTGCTCCAGGGAATGCTTGGGAATCCTCCTGCCCAAAGCTGGGGCAGGAGGATGAGGGGGCAGCAGTGGGAACTCCCAGCATGTTGGCTTGGGTGTAAACTGACTGCCTCAAGCAGCGAGACCTCACTGCTTCCCTTTGACTCTGATGAGTTCCCCAGCACTGGTCTTCTCTCAGCTGTGAGGGTTATTAGCTCAAAAAATTAAAGGGTCTCTTATGGGGGGCAAAAAAAAGGCCACTAGAATTAAATACCAGCTTCTAAATATTTAATTATAAAGAAAAATCCAGTGCAAAAGTAACAGTGGCATTGAATCTTTGCACAAATTCATCAAGAAGGAGGATGAGACTCTACTGATGTGTCTTCTTGGGTATTCCTTAAACTGGCAACTGTGCGGAGTGTTCCACAGAGTTTTATGGCCCAGTAATCCATTGCTGGATGAGGGGAATACATTATTTATAGATTAGAGTGTTTTAACGGCCTCGCATGGGGTTGTTTAAGGAGGTCAGAATGCAAAGCAGTGGGAATGGGATTAGCCCAGCTGTGCCACAAGCTGCACAGAGGCAGGGGGCGAAAGGGGAAGTTACCACATTGATGTTTATGTTTTTATTGCGCCTCACAAGGCATAGGTCACACAAGAGTTAGGGGTTTCTAGAACCAGAATGTAGTTTTTATTGGTTGTGACATCTCAAATTCTAAGTGAGCTGGAAACAGACATGAACATCCTTTTCCCTGGTTCAGCAGACTCGCTCCCGGCAGTGTGTTTGTGTTCCTGGTGGGATGCAGGCAGAGGACTTGAGGAAGGGGGAGCGTTTGTGAGAGCTGCCAGCCCCTCCTTCCTTCCAGGGGAAGGAAGCTGTGGTGTTGTTCCATGTGTGAAGCGTTTCTGCGTGCCCGTGTCCCAGAGGCACGGCCCCGTGAGCTGGCACTGTGGCTGCCAGACAGGTACTTGATTCACTAGAGAGTGCTTTTAGTGTAATTGCTTCTTGAGGCTTCCAATTAGGCTTTCCATGAGAGTTGGAACATGATGTTCTCAGGCAGTTTGAAAAGCCCTCACAAAGCCAAGCAGAGGAATGATCTGGGCAGGGGAAGGGGGTGCCCATCGGGCAGGGGAAGGGGGTGCCCATCAGGCAGGACCTGCAGGCTGAACCCAGGGAGAGCTCTGCTCCTGGTTTGCCTCAGGAATCTCCTTGGTCTCACTGCTTCGAGCACCCACAGCAGTTCCCACTCTGCCTTTTGCCTTTGGTCTTCCCAGCAGTGAGCTCTGGGCTGGCAGGCTGGAGATTGGGAAATCAGCAGTGGTTCAACTCTGGCACTTTCTAATAGTGTCTAGACAGATGTCCCATGGTGGGACTCGACAGTCTTGGAGGTCTTTTCCAGCCATAACAACTGTGTTATTCCATGGTTCTAGGGGTAGTCAGGAGCTCAGGCTCCTGGTGATGTTAACAGAGTTTGACCAGGGGCCAGGCATTGGCTGGGCTGCAGGAGCTGTGTGCCTGTTGTTAGGAGGAGCACAGAAAATGTGTGGTGGTTCCACTTCAGCAAGACTGGTACGGGGTAAATTGCATCACCTTGCATTGCCAGAGGTGCCCCTGAGTTACAGGGAGGGAGCAGCAGCTCTCGGCCTGACCACAAATCACCCTGCACATGTACATCCTGCTGGAAGGGCATGAGTGGCTGCAGGCAGGGATACTGCACAGAAATCAGCCATGTGGAAGTCACAATGGGGGGTGCTCTTCTGGGGGTGCAAGGGCAAGAGGGATGCCACAGGCTTGGGAGCAGTTGTTTTTATTCCTGAAGAGGCAGAAACAGTTATTTTCATCTGAAAGCTGTTCTGTATTTTCTATTTCTGTTTTCCCTTCTGAACAATTTGGAAGCTGATGGGCTCAGTTTCTCCTATGAGGTACAGAAGAAGGAGCCACTTGTTGAGGGGATGTGATATTGGTAATAAGCGCAGAACCAGCTCTGGAATAGCAGTGTCTTTATGAAAGAGGTGTTTTCCCTGTGTGTGTAGGGAAATGTCCCTTTCAGCTAGTGCTGGAGCTGTTGGGCACTGAGGGTGACCCCTCCAAAGATGAGACTCCCTGAAGCTGGGCATTGTAGGGCACCAGCAAGGCAGAGCTGCAGCTGCAGGAGCTGGGGAAGTTGCCAGACCTTTCCTGTAGCATTTTGTCCAAAGCCGGAAAGTGGTTTTGGGGGTCTCTGAAATAGCAGAAGTTGGACAGAAGAAGGCAACTATGTAGGTTTTGCATGAATACCTTTTTCCTGTGGTTCTGGGGGATGCCAGGATCTCCCTTCATGCCTTACATTGCCCAGTGGCAGTGCTGAAATACCCTCACAGCAGCTTGGCTTCGTTTATTGCTGTAGCACTCAGAAACCCCGGTGTCCTGGCTTTCCCAGGTGAGCACACAGCCCTCTGTGCTCCCAGTCCAGTGCCTCTAACAGGGAGAACAAAGAACCTTCTGCTGTCTCCTTCCCAGCTGGGAATTGCTTTGCTGCTCATTTGCATTAGCCTGGTTGGGGAAGGTGTATTCAGATTGTGCCCCAGGCCCTCAGACACTGAAATAGAGACAAAGATTCCCCATTGCGCAAGGCCACCCAGCAAGGGAGCTGGGAAGCTGCTGGGTGCAGCCACCTCAATCTTTTAGGTTGGAAAAGATCTTTGGGGTCAACAGTCCAAGCTGGTCCCGATGCCCACCTTGTCACCAGCCACATCCAGGTGTTCTCTCGGTCACCTCCAGGGATGAGGACTCCACTAGCTCATGAACACTGGCACAGCCTGGGAGACCCAGCCCAGAGGCTGTGTCTGATCCTGCCAGCTTTCCCCAACTGGGCACAGGCTGCTCCTTCCCTTTGCCAGTGCTTTCTCCCCTCTCCTGGTGAGGGGATGCTGGGAGAGAGGCCCCTGGGCAGGAGCTGGAGTGCTCCAGGTTTCTGGGGTTTTGTGTGATGCTTGGGTGATGTCTGTGCAGGAATTAAAGCAGTGGCTGAGAGCCCTGATCAGGCATCCCATGCCTTTTGCTGCTGGTGATGTGTAACACATGCCAAAGGTTGTTCTGGTGAAAAATGACTGATGTGCTTTTTTTAGCAGTAACAAAGGAGCCTTTTTGTTGTTCCTTTGCAACAATGAAAATCTGGTGAGTTTTTTTTTTTCTCTGAAGTGGGAGGAAAGTTGTGTTTTTGTTAACTCTCATGGTCCCCCATGGTGAGTTAGAGGGTGCTGCTGTAAGAGGTGTGACGTGGGCAGCAGAGGCACCAGAAACACACACAGCCAGTGAGATTTGAGGCACAGTCCAGACCTCTGTTCCCTTGGAAGTTGCAGGATAAAATTTATGACAACGAGAAGCCTGTGGGAGTCAATTCCTGGCTGATTTTTTTTTCAAATTAATCTTAATGCTTTAGTAGCATCTGGATGATTGCTTGGTAATCTTTTTCTGGGAAGTGCTTTTGTGTGTGTGTGTGTACTTTGTTGTGGAGTGATAAATCACTGTAATTTTCCAGCCTGGTTTTTAAAAATTTGGAAAGTCATATGGTGTGATGTGTTCCTTTGAGCTGTCATTCCTGGAGGCACCTGAATGAATCCATGACATTTCAGCTCCTGTTTACTGCTTCAAACAGGTCTTTATGTTTGACATGGTTACCTGAGTGTACTTTTAAGTTTGGAGTTTATGGAGAGTTTTTTAAAAGGGAAACTAAAAGAAATAAGGGATTTTTGAGAAGGAGTAAGATGCAGTCACTTGTTTTAAACCACCTGAAGTTGGGAAATTCATACAAATGTCCAGAGCTCCATGAAGAGTGAGAACCATTGGGAATATCCCTGGGAGCTCCTGGTCATGGGCTGTCCATTCCCACCTGGCTCAGGCAGGGCCTCTCTCCTGAAATGTGCCCTCCAGCCTTGGTGCAGCAGGGGCTGAGGCAAGACAAGGGCAAAGTTGCACATCTGTGTAGGCGCTCCCAGAGCTGAGTCTGTGTTTCCAGACATGGTGAAGCAATGCAGGGAATAGGCAGTGACTGTCTGGGGCCATGAGAAAATCACAGTGCCCTTGGTTTGTGCTTCTGGGCAAGTGGAAAAAGAGAAAGCAAGGCTTTTTGGGACTGTGACTATGAGAGTAGAACCACCTGCAGGGCTCAGGCTGCTGGAGCTGAATCTTTGGGAAAAAGGGCTGGATTATTCGGAAATAGAGGCATTGCAGGGAAGGTGTGCTGGCAGCCTCATGGGGCTTCACAGCTAAAGGAGAAACCTCGTGTTTCCCAGTAACTTACAATTGTCTTCCTTGGGAACTCTTTTTCCAGGCAGAGGTAGGGAGCACAGAGAGGCTGGCACTGAGCAGGGTAAAGATTTGGGCAGGATGGAGGTCAGACAGAGGATTTGGTTTCTCAGAATCTGCTGCAGGGACTGGGATCTCATCAGCTATGCATTGGTTAGTGATGCTGGAGAACAGGAGGCTGACCCACTTAGTGCCTGCCAAAAACCTGGCTCCACTGTTGGCTAGCACTGATCTCTGCTCTGGCGGCCAGTGACAGGACCCAGGGAAGGGCTGGAGCTGTGTTGGGTTTAGGTTGGAGATCAGGGAAAGGTTTTTCCCCAGAGGGTGCTGGCACTGCCCAGGCTCCCCAGGGCATGGGCACGGCCTCAAGGCTGCCAGAGCTCCAGGAGCCTTTGGACAAGGCTCTCAGGGACAGGGTGGGATAGTTGGGGTGTCTGTGCAGGGCAAGGAGCTGGACTGGGTGATCCCTGTGAGTCCCTTCCAGCCCAGGATATTCCATGGTTCTGTGATTTTATTAGGTGCCATGGGAACTGGGAGCTGGGGCTGTTCTGCTGCTTGAGGCAGGACAGTGATTCCCCCGTCAGCACCAGATAGATGGAAATGAAATAATTGCCAGTCCCAAGTCTGTGATGACAGGAAAAACAGCTCCAGCTTTGTGTGAGCCCCTGGACCCAGGATCACATATCCTCATGTGACTGTGGAGCTCTGGTTTCAGCCCACACCAGAGCTCTGGGGTACAACTACAGGATGAACACAGCAGGGCCCCTGAACAGCTCCCAGGGTGGTCAGGGTGGATGGTGTCCCACAAGGAAGACTGCAGACAACACAGCCCTCCCATGTGTAAAGTACGGATACATCTTGCAAACTATAGGAAGTGTTGCTGTGGAATGTGCTCTTTTTACATAATTCAGCAATGTAGAGCCTCCATGAAAAGTGCTGCAGCAAATGTTTGTTTGGTGCTGAGGACAATTGTGCAGGGCAAAAAAGGCTGAGGTCTTTGAAGGAACCCGGTAAGATCCACAGCTCCTGGACAGCACGTGGTTAGGCAGGCAAAATTGCAAATCAATATATTAAGAGGAAAATAACCCCTGCAGACCAAGCTGTGCAGGGCTGTAGGGACAGCATGAGCCGTTTGGGATTCCAGGCTTTTCCTGTGGGTGCTTTTGGCTGGAGGCGAAGCTGGCTCCCTGTTCATGTGGGGCTCCAACATGGGGGAACCAGGAGTTGCCATGGTATCCCATGGGACTTTCCTGAGGCTCAGAATCGTGGAATCCCAGGATCACTGAGGCTGGAAAAGAAGGTTGAAGCTGTGCCCAGTGCCCACCTTTTCTCCAGCCCAGAGCACTGAGTGCCACATCCAGGCTATCCTTGGACACCTTCAGGGATGGGAATTCCAGACCTCCCTGGGCACCCCCTTCCAGTGCTTAATCATCCCTTCCATGAAGAAATTCCTTTAGACGTCCAGCTTGAGCCTTCCCTGAAGTCCGTATGTTTCCAGTGCATTTTGCTGAGAACCGTTGCCTACAAGGGGAACAAGAAATCTGAAGGGTTGCCTTTGGAGTTAATTTGGGGTCCAGCCAGCCTCATTCTAGGACATAGATCTGCCATCCTTGTGAGCGCAATCTCCCTTGCACTGAGATGGGTTCCTAGGCTGAGCTCCAGGGTTTCCAGGTCGAGGAGTTGGTCCTGCTGGTCCCCAGAACCTGCTCAGGCTGTGCCGTGCTTATGCCAAGGTTTGGTTTCATCATCCTGTGTTCGAAATGGCTGCCCAGCCCATGTTCCCTCAATGGCTTCAGATGGAGCACAGCTCACCTGGCAGTCACACAAGATTGCAGATATTTAGCTCTTTCAGAGCAATCTTGAACCTGCTCATCAGAGTGTGCATCTCACTTGAAGCCACTCCAGCTGTGCAGAGCTATTTTTGTACAGGAATCCTTTGAAATTTTAATGCACATTTTGCTCATTGAACCCCAAAATGAGTCACTTAAAGGAGCAGCAGCAGTTTTTCAAAACCTCTGCCTACCTGTTGCTTCCACTGACTTTTCTGTCACCTGCTTTGGGCATCAATTATTCATGGAAAAAGTAAAACACCTCCAGGAGAGGCCAGGTGTTTCTCAGGGATGTAATGGAATTGTTGGGGTGTCCTATGCAAGATCAAGAGTTGGACTCGATTCCTATGGGTCCTTTCCAATTCAGGATATTCTGTGGATCTGTGGTTTGAGGTCATGGCAGCATGTAATACTGCTGAGAAGGAATCGAGGGCCAGAACATTTTCAGCAGGTCTATAAAATTACCCTTTTATCAAATTCTTCTTAAAAATAAGATCTGGTTTTGAATACAGGAAGGTAAAACCTCGTGGGCATTGTATTGCTCGCAGAGCTCCTGATTCATGGTCTAAATGGCAATGAAATGTCTTGCCTGGCTCAGCCTGCAGTGAGATGTGAGTCACATCCCCACGTAGTTCAGAGTTGGGGACAGAAGGGACAGACTTCACGCCTCCCTGGCAGCTCCATTCTCACAAGCTTGCTCCCAGCAGACGGCACCACCACGTGTTGTCGTGGGGTTTGGAGCAGAATTCTTCCAGGGTCTCAGAAATTCAATCCATTTGTGTAGAGGCCTCTCCAAGCTCTTTTTCAGCTCTCCACTCGAAAGGCTTTCAAAAGCCCCGAATTGTCAAACTGCTGGAGCTCAGTGAGGCTCCCAGCCGCAGCTCTCAGGAACCTGGAAATGAAAATATTATTTTATTGCTCAAGCTGGACCAAATTTCACATTTAGAGTCTCTGCTAGTAAAATTGACAGAGCAATAGGAGGATTATCTTCGTCCAGCCTCTCTTTTTAAACCTAGTCAAGGAATGCCAGTGGCCAGGGATTCATATTCCACTATGCCTGACCTACAATTTATGGCAACATTATCCCAAAGTAATTGAGTGGGTCCCACAAATCTGTGTAACAGCCAAATTCTGGAGGTGCATGTGACTCCTTTCACTTGATTTTAGAGGCCTTTTCTGTGGAGCAAAGTGAGTTTGAGCTTTGTGGTACTCTGATGAAGTGGCACCATGGTGATCTGCTGTCTAAGGAGATATTTGTCACCACCACGTCCGCTGCATGGGCACCTCACCTGGATGGAGGGATGATCTTGAAGCTCCCAAACCATTCTGTGATTTATTCTGGCTTTCTTTCAGTGATACCAGGAAAGGAGCTTCTCAGGGGGCTTTGAGATGCAGGGAGATTTCAGGTTCTTGCCTGTGAATCCCTGGAATTGGGTTGAGGAGCAGAGCCCTAATCCAGCACCTTCTTTCTCAGACACCGCTTTGGTTAAGCTTCACCACTGAATAACCCACTAAAGCTGTCAGGCAGCCAGGGTGCTGCACGCTGAAATCCTTGCCTTGCAATTGTACATAATTCTCTGGAATTTAAAAACGTAGGGGGAGCAAAGAGCCCTCAGCTTTTAATACCCCTGCCCTTCTGTGATAACATCCCCCACATCTGGGCTGAGTGTTCTCTGGGGACGTTGAATAGGTGAAAATGAGTGGTGTGCAGGAAAGCACAGGGGGTATGAACCCACCCCGTGTGAGTCCTGCAGGTTGTTCCATCAGAATAATGCCACAAAATTGGCTCCCCCAGGGCCGGCTTTATGTAAGCCCGGCTTTATTCAGCAGCACAGAGCGGGCTCTGAAATGCCACCTGTTGGCACTGAGCTGTTTTGCTGGGGATCAGGATGGCAGGGCCATCAGGGGCTGGCTGATTTCTTCCTGGGCTGAGTGTGATTATCTCAATAGCTGCACTTGAGAGCTGTTATTTCATTTCCATTGTGACACGCAATAGTGCTCAGAGGATTACGTGGAAATGGATGTGAGGAGCTTGATCCCTGGGAGCAGGAGTCTTTTGAATCATGTGCAGGGTTGGGTTATCGGGGTTTCTTACAGAAATTGAGTGGGGGTTTGGGATAAATGACCATTTGTGCCTCAGCTTCCCACAGCCTGGTGTGTTCTGTGGCTCCCTCTGGAATCAGGGAGGCAGATGCACGTCGGCTGTGCTGCTTTTAGTAAGAGAACATTTAAAATATTCTAAATATAACTCTTTGTTAGTCCAATGCAAGACCATTTTAATTTAAAATCAGCAAATATTTCACCTAGACTTCCATAAGGGTATTAGTTTTTAATTATTTCTGGAATTTTCCCTGATTAAGAGTGGAATTTATTACTTTTCTAGTTCTGCTTTTATTTACTGACATGGCAGATAGCATTGCTCCTGGTTTCTTTCATGAAAGGCACTGTAATTTTGAAAAAGCTGGATGACACTTGCGTTGATATATTTTTTCACCTGAGTGGATTGGGAAAATACTGGTAGAATTTTCACATTTTAAAGCTGGTGTAGCTAACAGCTTATTAATTGTCGTTGTTTAACATCAGGTTAGCTTTGTGTGACATCAGTCAAACTTCATGGTCAGCCTAGTCCAGGATGTCAATATTTGGTTTCCCTACAGCCAAATTAAAATTTATAGTTGTCTGTCATGATAGTAAATAGGATTTATTTTGATTTATTCTTCTCTGTGTACAAATTCCAATCCATTGTGGTGTACATAACCTGTTGTGCATCATCTTTTGCTGAGTACATCCCTAAAAATTGTCCCAACAGAGGCTTGCAAGGTCCTTATGAATTATATATTTTCTGTGGGAATTTATCAGCCTGTTACAACTGGCGCAGCAAAGAAATCAACAAAATTATTCAGCATTCAGTTTTTAAAGTTTTATGTTGGTGTTAACTCAGTGCTGTTACTTATTATTTTTCTTAAATACAGGCTAAGTTAGGAAGCATGTACAGTGGGACATGTTATTTATCTGCTCACAGCATGTGACATTCTTCAAAATATTCCCCCAAACTCCTTAATGAATTAATTGGGTGAAATCACCCCCGACAGATAAATAGTTCTTTTCTGTTTCACGTGGGTGGATGGTGTTTAAGCAGAGAAAACCTCTAAGCAGTGTTCCTGTGGGATTCCCAGTTCCTAGTTCAATTTAGGCTGAAGTCACTGGCTGGCAGGCTAGACTGGGAGCTGTCCTCCTGTCTCCATGAATCTCCACCTGGAAGTTCTCTGGAAAAGCACGAGCTGGGAGATGGTCACTGGGAATAGGAGAACGAACAACCCTTGCTTCACATCCCTCCCTCCCTGCTCCCAGCTGCAGCCAGGGGAGAATCCTGCAGGAATCAGCCAGAATCCTGCAGGATTTTTGGTTGAAATCGTGGCCAGTTCAGTGGAGCTGCCTGTGGGGCGGTGTTGGAAGCAAGGAGCTCAGCCCGGCCCTGGGGACAGTGCAGAGCTCCAGTCGTGTCACTGCTGGGATGGAACCATCCCTGGGCTCTGCTGGGAGTCACTTCCCACTCCAGCAGCGCTCAGCTCTGCCCAGCTCTGACATCATCACACTTCAGTATCTTCCTTCTGAGTGTAGAGTATGTTTCTGGGGCAGAGAAGAAGATGGATTCTGGAAATCTTGCATAAACAAATTGCACTTGGCAGGCAGCAGGCTGCTGTGCTCTTCCCTGCTTGTTAAGAGTTCCAGTAAAATGGGCTCTCTGATACAGAAATATCCCAGAAGAGAGGCCGGGTCAGGAGAAACTGGAGCCAAAGCAGGGCTGTACCTTCTCCCTTTGAAGCACCATCCTGCCTGTGTTTGCATTTTCTGCAGTTTTCCTGATGTATTGGCAAAGAAATGTCAGGGTGAGTTTCCTGAAAACAAAGGAGTGAATGAATGAAGTCCTTTCTCTCTTATTCCTGAAACTGGTTATAGACTTTTTTTTTTTCCCTAAGCTAGTTAGGTTGGACTTTAAAGAGCAAACCTTAAACCCCAGACAATGCAGTAAAGCCAAAAGCTTGGAGCAGGTGTTGCCCACTTGTTCAAACAAGTCCAGGACTTGTTTCCTTTTCAGAATGCAGTTGGAAGTCAGGCCTTAAGGAGGAAAACTAAAATGGAACTATGGAGCATGAACTCAGAGCTGCAGCCCTGTGCCCCAAAATTGTGTATTTACATGTGGGGCTGGGAGAGGAGCAGATTATTAACCCTGGGATCAGGGGCATAGCCTCACAATGAACCTTCCCAGAGTTCTTCAGCCTTCTGGTTTGTTGGGAAGAGTAACTGCAGTCTCTTTGGCCTCCCTGAGGCTGCCCCTGGACCTCTGGAAATGTCCAAGGCCAGGCTGGACAGGGCGTGGAGCCACCTGGGATAGTGGAATGTGTCATAGCCCCTGTTAGGGGGTGGCGGTGGGTGAGCTTTAAAGGCCCTTCCAACCCAAACCATTCCATGGTTCAATGATTCCCATGTTGCAGATCTCAGCTGCCTCACTGGCTGGGTTTTTGTTGCTGTTTCGTGCCTCAGGTTCAGCTGCAGTTTTTGCGAGTGGCTCCGCAAGGCGTGGTTATTTGAGTCGGTGGCATTGGCACAGCTTCTGCCTGCCCACAGCTGAACTATTCCTGGGAGGGCTTTTCCCCCCCAGCATCTGCACCCTGTGCTGCAGTGCTGGCACAGCCACCCAGGTGGGGTTGGTGGTGCTGAAAGGGTTCCTCCAGAGCATGGGATGCACTCGTTGGCCAGAGTTTGCTGCACCTCCTGCGGAAACAAACACTTGTTCTTCCTAATTTCACCTCTGTGTCCAGATCCCATCAGGGCGTGTTTCCTCCATGTCAGGAGCCCTCACAGCCTGTTCTGTCAGTGGGGCTGGGACATTGTTTCCCTTGTAAAGTTGGAGGTGCCCATTGTGTAAAATATTTCACAAGTGACATTGGGCTGGGAAAAGAACATGGTGGGGCAGAGCCTGCAAGCTGGAGCAGAGAGGTGCCCTGCCAGGTGATTTTACATTCCTTTTCATGGCTTGTTTAGGTTTTTTGAAGAGGCAGAGAATAAGTTGAGGCATGTTAGAACCTGCATAAGGAGCGATAATGGAGTGCTTCTCTCCTTTCCCACAGCTGGGTGTAGGGAGGACGTGCCAAACCTCAGTGCCTGACTCCTTGTGCTTGCAGCCCTGTCCCGTGGGGGCTGGTGGGACATGGAAAGGGCTGAAGTGCTTGGGGGGCTCTTCTCTTCCCTGTGACACGCCCCTGTGCCCTCCTCACCATGGTGCTTTCTGGAGTCCCTTTTCCCATTCCACCAGCCCATCCAGGGAATGAGCACTGTGCTGAGTGCCCCCTTTTACCCCTGTCCTGTGAGGTCATCCTGACTCCTCAGGTAAAGCTGAGCTCACAGGGGATGGGGGTGGTGGAAATGGGCCTCAAACCACATTTCCAGCCATCCCTGTGGTAGTTTACTTGTCTCATTTCAAAGCCAGTCTACGGCTGGTTTAAATTACTCCTCCCTCATGACCATTGTGATGGTAAATGGTCAGGCTAAACAATATCCCAATATTAATTGCTGCCATGGGATTTCAGGTGGTGCTTGGAGGAGCTTCACTCTGCTTCTAAATGTTAAGTTACTCTGCAAATGTTTTTATTGTCTTAAAGGGGGGTTTACTGCCTGTTTACATAATTACTAATCTAATAATTATAGTGGAATTGAACCCTGAAAGTTGGTGCATCTTTTGAAATGCTGAACAAAGGAAGCCCGTCAGGTTTTTGTATCTTTTATAAATATAAGCCTCTGGAACAATCAAACTGACAGAAATTCCACAATGTCCCAGTTAATGGATTTTCTGTTTGCAGCACTATATAGGGTTACAGAAATACTGGTAGCTAATTGCAGCCTTATAGATGGCACCAGGATGGATTTGTCCAGCCTGTGCTGCCTTCCTTTGGCTCCCTGCAGTTCAGAGCAATGAACACTTTTTGCAGAGGGAGGAAAGTATATGGCTGCTTTTTGGGTGCTTTGCTGGGACAATTTCAGGTATTTAAAAAAAATATATACATTAGTTGTTAACAAGGATGTTTTCAGAATTTATTGTGAGTTTCTTTTGAAGGGCACTTTTTTTTTAATGGGAAAATGAAATGGGGATTGTGACCTGGGTTGGCAGAGAACTGCTTGTGCTTTCTCCTCCTTCTCCTCCTCCTCATCACTGGCTCTTCTGGGTCTCCTGGGGCACAGCAGGGAGAAGGGAAGGACGAGGAAGAAGAGAAGGAGCCTTCCCTGCAGGCTGAGAGGGGCGAATGGAGCAGGCCTGGCTGCTGAGGGGGCTGTGAGTCAAAGAAAAGCTCCTAAAAATGACCCCCGAGGAAATGGTTTGTGGAGAAGCCAGAGAAGTAACATCTTGTTTCTCTGAGATTTCCCCCATGTTCTTTGCTCCCTTTGGCCTTTTTCTCCTTGTTGTGACCGCTTTGTGTACAAGCAAGATTTCCCTCTGTGATGTCAGAAGCTGGGCTGAGCTTTTTGCTTCCATGTGCCACTCTCCAAAGCTCGTGGCTCCTTCGGGGGCCTGGTGCAAAGCCTAGGGAGGGAGTTTTGCCCGATGCCAGCATGGCTGGCGGGCTGGGTGTTCGGGAGCTGCTCTGCGCGGGCGGAAGCTCACCATGCCTCTCGTGCTGCGGCTTGTTCCCAGCTGCCCCATGTGCAGCTCCTCGGGCAAGAAAAGGCTGCAGTCAGCACTCTGCAGGCAGGGAGACACTACTCCTTCCCCTCTGCCCATCCCTGCTGCAGCCCTTCAGATGGGGAGCCATGGGGAAACCTCCTCTGGGAGTGTTTGTGTTGCTGTGTCACGCCTGTGAAGCTGTGCTGCTGCTGGGGGAGCTTTTCTTGAGCTTGGTTTTCTTTGGGACTTAAAGAAAGATGTGTTACTGTAAGTCACATCATAATTTTGCTGCTGTAACCATATTGCAGTGGCCTCTGCAGGCGCAGTCAGAGGTCATGTCCCAGCACAGCAGTGAATACAGCTGTGCTGGCAAATATTTGTAATGTAGATCTTGCCCCAGTGTGGAGGCTGTGCTTTGATTCCTGCACTGCACAGAGCTGTCCTTCCTCCTTTAATGTGCAGGGAATAACATCTTGAGAAAGTTTTCAATCAACTCCTACAAAACCTGTAAATAATAAAGTGCAAAGTACAGGGTTTTTTACCTCTTTCCCCTCTTTTTGTTTAGGTATGTCAGCTCTAAAAGTGGTGGGAAAAAAACATAAGAAAACAAATAAAGAAGGGAATTGCATTTGAAATATTTTGATATTGCTCATGGGTGACTTGAAAGGATGTACAGCCCATCAATGATGGGTGATAAGGAGATCTTTTCAGAACCAATACTGTCTTTGATGGCAGAACATCCAGAGGTCTCCAGAGCAACTGTAGGACAGAATCTACAGTAGAGAGCAGAAGAGTTCAAGGTAAAACCCCCCTGAACTGGCACAAAGATTATTGCCTTCCAAAAAGAGATACAAGGGCTGGTGCAGAACCATGGAGTCTTTGTTTAGCTCTGTTGTAAATGGGTCCTTTGCTTCTCTCTTTTGTCCCCTATTTAAAGGGCTTCTCTTGAAAATGGCAGCAGTCACTTTGTGTCTGAAGTACACTCACTGCAAAAATAGTTACTGCTTCTGGCCTGGGTCTATAGGATCAGTGTGGAGATGTGGCTGTGGCTGCTGGTGGAGTGGAAGGCACAGGAGAGTCACCTTCTTTGGTGGCTTTGGCTCAGGAGGGTGGAAAACATATTTGAAGAGGAAATTCCTGGTCCCTGATGTTATTTTTAATACCCTTTTGGGTAAGAGTTGCTTTAAGCAGTAACACAGAGTGGGCTGTGTGCATGCAGACAAAACCAGTGCTGGGAAGTTACTGGAAAGGCTGGATGTCCCAGCAGCTTGGAGGTGGCTCTGTTTGGGGACAGAAGCCATTCAGGTGAATTCAGGAGCTGTTGTGAGCTCAGGTGGGCTGAGTAATTTCCTTGCAGCACAGGCAACGTAACTCTGGTCAATGTGAGCACAGATAGACTGAGTGTGCATCTCCTGCAAGGTTTGCTTTCATTTGGCCTGGGAATGGTATCACAGAAAACACCAGTGGCTTTCACAGCCACTGAAATAATCTACTGCTTTTAAATGTAAAGAGGAAATTGGTTCTTTTCTTCCAGGGCTATTCTGGGCCAATGTGAAGCACTGAAATGATGGAATGGCACCTGCTGCTGAAAATATCAATCACAGGTTGGAAAAGACCTCTAAGGTCGTGGGGTCCAACCTGTGCCTGATGTCGGCAGCCCAGAGCACTGACTGCCATGTCCAGTGATTAAAGTGCTGGGTAGATTTACTGTGCTTTTGTTTGCTGGTGTGGCTGATACCTCACCAACCTGGCATTTGGAGGGGGCATAGCTGTTGTTTTATGATGGGTTTGCGTTCCTGACACATAGTTTAGAATGCCTATAAAAAATTCCCACTTCTTCATACTTCTGCTCACTGTTTTGTTTCTGTGACTGTAGCCAGCAGTAACTGCACAAAAAGGCAGCAAGAGTCTGGTGCTGAAATATTCCCACTAGGGTTTGGAACATCTCTCCTTGCTCCTTCTCTGGCACTACTTTTTGAATCATTTTCAGGAGAGGACTAAGCTGAAGCTGGTTTTGGCAGTGTGTTGTGCAGGATGTCAGGAGTTTACGGTACAAGCCCTGCAGCTGGTCACCTGGCACCCCTCACAGACAGCTCCCGTGTGCCAGCAACAACGTTCTCCTCTTATTGACCAAATTACAAAGCTAGAGGAGGACCTGGACCAACTGTGGTGCTGCCAAACTGTGAAGGATTTGTTGTTGTTATTTTCCTATTGCTCAGGAATAGCTTGAGTTTGGGAAGGACAAGCTCTGTCCCTCTGTGCAGCTGTGATCCGTGGGTCTCACTGAAGCTGGTCAGAGGTCCAGGGCAGTGTTCAGCCCCTAAACCCCCAGCTGGATGCACTGGGGCTGCTCAGCTGCCTCTCATGTTCCATTTGACAGCAGCTTTGTTGTTCTGAACTCCTCTCAGAGTGAAGCTTCACTTTGGCCTTGCCTTTGCTGAAAGTGTCTGGTCTGTGCTAACCTCAGCCACAATGAGGATTGTGGTGTTCCAGATGAGGTTAGTGTCTTCTGCAGCATCAGTCACTGCTGTTTCTGCTGCGCAGGTCCTGCTTGGTGCATCCTTTGATTTACATTTGCTTTCCTTGGCATTTCTGTCACACCGGGAGCTCATGGCCCTCTGGCATCAGTATGAGACAGAAGGTCTGTTCTGTGCTCTGACTTTTCACAGCTCTGTGTCCTCAGCACAAGTCACCAGCACATTTCATTTTTATGTGTCTGCATTGAAAACATGAAAAGACTTGAGTGAGGTAATTCTCTCCTCAGCACAACCCTTGTGCAAAGTTTCTTCTGCAGATCATAATTCCTGGGCCAGTTTTTGTCATCTTCAGCTCCACTAGCAGTTTCCTGGAAAGGTGTCTTCTGCGTTTCTCCTCTGGGAAATCTCTCATCTTCTTGCAGGGAGCGATCAAGAGTAGCAGGCAGAAATTAATTCAGTTTCCCATATTTTACTGTGTCATTCCTGGTTCCATCTCTCAGCTGTGTTCTCCAGCCTTGCATCCCATTGACAGGCAGATGGATACATCACTGCTGGGATCACTTCTTCTGCAGTCCCAGGCAGGATCCTGAGCCGCTTGTTTTGATAGAAAAATTCTTTCCTACGTCCCTGTGGTTGCTTCTCTCATAGTTTTGGGATGCAGATTGAAAGCTGCTGCTGACTGGCACATTTTAAACTCTGGATTTTGATAACCACAGATGTGGTGATTCACATGCCTCTTCCCGCCATGCAGTCCCTAGAAAAGGAGGCAAAGCCTTCATTTTAGTTGGAGGCCACACTCAGAGCTGATAGGTATCAGCTCTCCACCCTGAGCTGCCTTAGCCTGGCTTTTGGTAGTTCTGGCTTTTCCTCTTCAGAGCATTTGCTGATCCATCATTTTTCCATCTCTGCTCCTTTCCCACCTCTTCTCAGGGCAGGGGGCTCACCCCCTCAGCCCCAAGGGTGTCTTCTCCTGGGATTTTCATCCCTCATGGGTTCTGTCCCCTCTTAATTAAAAAAGTAACATCCAGCCATGTGGCCCTAGAGTGGTGTGTTCCTCGCCCGGGGGAGAGCCGTGTCAGGAGATGTGATGGGCGAGTTGTGACTGGAACCGGTCAGCCCAGATAAAGGGAACCTATCAGGTCCTGCCAGGACGTGCAAGATAAAACCCGAGTGCTTCATTCAGAGTGCTTAATTCACCTTGGGCAGTGCCAGGCTGGTACCCACCAGCAAGCTTTGCATCTGTTGTTGTGGAGGGACAGGGCTGTGCCATGGCAATGCCTGCCGGGAGAGCCGCTCTGCTGGGGCTGACAGCAGGGGCTGAGCACTCGGGCACTGCTCGCCCACCTCCTCTAGGCTCTGCTTAAACAGCAGGCAGGATTCTCAGTTGGGTTTTGGGAAGCTTGGGTTGTTTTTTGTTGCTCCTGTGGTCTCCAGCAGCCATGGCAGGAGCACTGGGAGCAAGAGGAGGGTGAGGAGAGTCCAGGCTTTGGGCCTGAGTGAATGGCTGTGTCAGTATCTTCCCTTGTCCCTGCCTCACCAGAGAATCCTGTCCGTGCTGCCAGTGACGTGCCAGGCAATAAACTCCTGGTTTTGGGAAGTTTGGGACGTTCAATGCATGCTTCCTGCTGGTTGGACACGGCTTTCCTCCTTAGTCACGCTGTACCCTTTGCCACCGGGATGTGACTGTGCTGGGTGTTTCTGCACTGTGTTCCCAAAAAGAATGGAGCTCTGGGGAGCCTGGCAGCAGGAATCCAGCCCTCCCTGCAGTGTTGCACCTGCCGGCCTCTCCATCCCAACCCAGTGCAGTTTCAGTGAAGGACAGGTGTGGCAGGTCTTCCCGGGACCAGTGTCCCGCCGGCGACCCCGCGGAGGGTTCAGCAGCAAGAGAGGTATCCTGGTTGCTGGATAGCTGGAGACAGATGATGCTTTCGCCAGGCGGGATGTCTCACGGAGCGCTTTATTTCTCGTGGGTTCCAGAAAGGAAAGGCACAGCGGGGGGCAGAGGGATCCAAGGACACGAGAGAGGAGCGGGCTCCGAGAGACCACGGGGCGGGGTAAGGTATATAAAGGGGACAAGGGACAGGAGTGGCTAGGATCTGAGGGTCCAACCAGGTACGAGCAGAGGAGGGGGGAAAAGTGGGGTGACATTGTTTGAACCAGTAAAGAAGGGGAGAGGGAGCGGTTTCAGGGGAGAGAGCCAATACCAATACATGTAACTTAGAACATACTAGAACTTAGGGCTGGGGGAAAAATTGATTGACAGAACTTGGTTGTTACAGAAACGAAGGGTGGCAGTTAGGGGAAGGCGGGAAATTATACATCTGTTGATTCCCATGGGAGGGCAGGTGGCCCTTCTCCCAACCCCCCTCCCACAGACAGGTGCTGATTTCAAAGCACACGCTCGCAGACAGCTCCTGGTGCCAAAATTTGGGCAAGGCATACTGTCATCTGCAAAGGACATCCTTTGTTCCAATCCTTTTTCTTATTATGGAAGTTATTTTACTGTGCTTTCTCCTGGCTCTAAAGCAGTTATTGAGGAACCTTACACAGCTCTGGTGCTCAGCGAGGCTCCTCACGCTCCCTCAGAGAGAGGGACCAGAAAGGGAAAGCTCTGCTGATCTGCCTGAGTTGTATTTCACACCGGTTTTTCCGCAGACCTCTGGAATCCCTCCCTAGTACTTAAGTCAGGGTATCTAAAATTAGATACTTCATATCTCAGGCACCATCTTAATGATCTGTGTGAGGTCTTTGGCATTGCTTGAAAATCAGATTACTTACCTCAGTGCTTAAATGAGGAGATACACCAAGCACTTCCTCTCCAATTCCCCCTACCACAATTATTGCCCTTAATTTTTTTCCACACCTTTTTTAATCCTTCACATCCTGTCTTGTCGGTCACTCAAGCCAAGGGTTTCAATTTTTATTGCTGGAGCCTGTGGTGCTGGGTGGTTCTTCTGTGCAAACAAGGTCCCACTCCTTGGCTGTACAGTGAGAGCTCCCACAGATCCATTTGGAGCTCTGTCTCCTGGCCTGAACATTTCCTTGTTACTTCTCAATCTTTTTAGCGCATCTGGCACGTCCCACCCTTGCTGTGTATCAGCAGTTCTCGGCTCATTTGGCACAAGCAGAAAGCCCTTTTTAAGCAAAGTGTAATAACAATAACATGGAACATAAAGGTAAATAAACAAGCTGCACCTTATTTTTTATTTCAACTGCATTTTGGGAATTCTTTTAGTTTTTCAAGTATCACATAAATGTACATGCAGTCCTCAGAGCCTCCATGGAGGCCGAGTGGGCTCCTTCTTGCCTGCAGTTCCCTATGGCTGGGCTTAGTCTGCCCCACAGGCTCCAGGGAGTTGCCCTCATGGCTTCCTATAGAGTTGCTTATGTCTGATGATCTGAAATTAGAATCATTCCCCTGCTCTGCCCTTTGCTGGAAGTGTGTAAAACCTTGCAGATTTCCCCCAGGGTAGAAAGGGGGATTTTCCCACCATTAAAAATAAAAGGGAAGGGAAGGAGAAAGAGTTAAAACATGCTCAGATTGTTGCAAAAATGATTGAAAAAAAACCAAACCCACAACCGTGTCAATTATTCACATCCTTTCTATAAATAGAGAAACCCTGGAGAAGGGGCTTTCCCTTGGGCTACCTGCTCTGCTCTTTCATTAATTTATTGCCAAGGCCCCACAGTGCTTTCTCAGTGCTGTGCTCCTGGTTTTGTTTTCTTTAGCTGGGATCTGGGGATTGCTGACTGTTGCCTCTGTGAAGGTTTAAGGTCTCTCGACAAATCTTCCTCCCTCCCTCTCTTTTTGCCTTTTCTTCCCTCCCTTGGGAATTTGTCGTAGGGCTGGTGCTGCGTTTGGAGGAGCAGGGCTTCCCACACCTTCACCTTCAGGAGTTCTTTTCAAAGGGAATGTGGGTTTATTTTTCTTTGCCCTCCTCTTCATCTGGAGGATCACCAGCATTGTTCTTGCAGCCCTGACAGACACGGAGGTTGCGTGCTAGCACAAAGAGGTTTTACAATCGGAGCTCCACCAGCCCACTCCTGGGGATGGATGGATGGATCCCTGACCTTCCTGGATGGTCATTGTTGGCAGACTCCAGATGCAGGAGCAGCCATTCTCCTCATCATGTAGGATAAGCCATGGTTGGTTTGAAATTAATTTTTCTCACAAACAAAAGGCTTCTATGGCATTTTAAATGTCATAGAAAGAAAACACAGAGAGAAGCATGTTTGTAATTTATTTTCAGTGCTTTAGAAGTCAACCAGCTTCTGCAATCCTCTAAAGTTGGTCTCAGGGCTCAGTGTCTAGATCGAGATCAGGAAAGCTTGGAGCACTTCTGAATTGCATTTCTGAACAAAGATCTGGGCACAGAGCAGTCTCTTCTCCATCCATCCATTCATCCATCCCTCCATCCATCCATCCTTCCATCCATCCATCCATCCAACCATCCATGGGTCCATCACTGGTGCTGCCTCACCTCGAGGCATGGGAGCAGCTTTGGGCACCACAGTTTGAGAAGGATCTAAAGCTATTGAAGAGCATCCAAAGGAGGGACACGAGGCTGCTGAAGGGTTTGGAGGCTTCTTGGGGTGTCTGTGCAGGGCCAGGAGCTGGACTCTGATCGCTCTGGGTCCCTTCCAGCTCAGGATAAGTTATGCTCCCTCTCCTGGGGGTTTTGTTTTGCAGAGAGCAGCCCAGGGATATGGGATGGGGAGAGCCAGAGCTGTTAGGCCAGCAGAACCCTGGAGCACAGGAGAGTATTTACCTTGGTCTCAGGGCAGGGCATTGGCTGGGCTGATCTCAGCAGCAATTCACATTAGCTAACTAACTATTAACTAACAAAACATGGCCTCCAGCAACAAACCAAGGGCCTGATTCTCCATTTCAGGAGATGGGATTGAACACTGGAGTTACAGTGGCATGTAACTGAGATTGTGGGTGGGGAATACAGCCCAGAGCTGCTGATGGATATTGAATGGTTTCTGTATGGAATGCCTACTGCTTCCTGTCTCTGTATGTACATCCTGCTTGATGGTAGAGTTACTGAGGGCTTCTCCAGACTGTATGAAGATTTATTTAGCAACCAACTGATTGCATTTGATATCTGACAAATACAATGCCTCATAAAATGAAAAGGTAAAAATATAATTGAAAGAGAGCTGTCGTCCTTCTCACCATCTTTTCCTGTTTGCTGGACAAGGGGATATATTTGCATACTGAGTTTTTTTCATTCTGGAAAGGAAGGGTTGTGCTTTGAAAAGGAAGCTTTTAAAAAGATACAGTTTCCATATTTTTCACCCATTAATGTTCCTGTCAAGTGTCCACAAGCAAACAGAAAATAGGTGTGCTGGATTTTTCTCCAGACTCTTGGTGTTGCAAACTGCCGCAGCATGTGGAAGTCAAAGCTCTTTGCTGTACCTGAAATCGCAGGTAGCAGATGTGAAGAATAACAAGGTGCTCCTTTAATCTGCTCTGCTTCCCTGCTCTGTGTTTAATCCATGCGTGGAGGTTTCCTGCACTCCCCCGACTGGGAGTGGCAGCACAATGAGCCCTGTGGGAACTCCTTGGCCTGGCACTGTTGTGTGGCTGTGCAGTAAATACAGCTGTGCTGCCTGCAGCCCTTCAGAGGATGGGGAGCTGCACTGACGTGTGCAGGTGTTGGCTCGCACACACCAGGGATGTGTCTGAGTGTCAGGATGTGTCGGGAGCAGTCGGTGCTGAGAGGGGATGTTTTGTCTCGGGTGTAGAAGTTTGGAAATATTTATTTGTTGTTTTTTTTTTTTTTTTAAATCAGATCAGTTGTTCCATGTGTCGATGTTTACAACTGTTCATCTCCCCTGAGAACAGACTAGTGGGTCACTGGTCAGCTTCTCCCTTGGCCAGTTTCCATGGGAGCATCCATGGGAGCAAACATGACTAGAAAGGGCTCTGTGCTGTAAAGGAAGTGATGGAGCTGTGCTCATGTTTGCTTCAGCCCTTCCTCCTGAACAAGGAGCATGGGCATCACTTTTTGCCCTGTTGGACCTTCCAAGACCTTGCTGGAAGGAAGGCTTTGCTGGAGGCTGCTTCTGGAAATTCTGCTGCGGTAGAGCCTGGGCTGTTGAAATGAACCAGGACACTGAGGACTGTTCCAGTGCATATTAATGTCAAAGTATTTCTTGAAAAGTATGAATTGGTTTGATTTAGGAAAGATGTCCGAGTTGTAAAAGTTAATGGGAGCAAAACTTTCCAGGAAAGAGTTGATGGGTAACGATAAATCCTTGTCTTCTGGAGGAGCTGTGGTGCCCAGTACTCATCTGTTCATGGCAAAGGATTTTTCCAGCCCTTCAGATGTACTGAAGCAGCATGAGGATTTGGATAATGCAGGATCCAGGTGTAAACATCCCCTTTGTAACAAAGGACTGCCAGGAGAGAAGGGTTTTGCTGGAGAAGCACAGGTGGTGTGTGGAACAGGCTGCCTTGGAGCTGGTTTCTCAGGGGGATGACCAGAGTTTGTGTCACCCTGGAGCAGATTTTACCAAGTTACAAACTTCTCAAAAGCCATGTCAGGGTGGAAGATCTGACAGAATGCTGAGCTGTGCCTGTCCTGCTCTTCTTTTGGTCAGGATTTTTGGAGGCAGTAGCAGACATATCTGAACAGCAATGGTCACAATTCCCTTTCCTGGGAGGTGAGGAATGGTCGTGGCAGGGTTGCTCCTTCTGTGGTGGGTGCAGGTGGGGAGCCTCTTGCCTCTAGGACCTTTTTTGTCAGCAAGATTCCCCTCTTGGAAATCATTGGCAGCTGGCATGGTAATGAGTCTATTTCAATATAAATGAGCTTAATTTTATTAATTCCTGCCAGCTCCTGAGCAATTAATGAACTGCTTTTCAGATCTCAACCAACAGCTTGGGGGAAAAGGGGGAGGTGGGGAGCAAAGAAGGGAACATGAAGGAAGAGAAAGAAAATAAGAATATTTTTAGTTTTAAAGAGCCAGTGACTCTGATCTCTTTTGAGAATCCAGCCAAGAGTGAGGATCACACTTTCTCCACCAAGCATCTCCAAGAACATGAAGGGCAGCCATAATCCCTCCCCAGGTTTTTGTTCCGTGGGAGCTGTGGAGAAGTTTATAACTCTCCCAAGTTTGTGTGCAGTGTTGAGGTGATGTTTTAGTGCTGGTGCTTGGCTGGGAGAAGGGGGAGTTGGGTGAGAGCTGGATTGGGAGCACATTCAGCCTCTCCCAGGCCTGGACTAGAGCTGGGCTCCATGCAGGGGAGCTCACCAGTGGTACCAGGCCTGGAAAGGGCTGGGATTTGGTGTCCACATGACCTCAGTGTCTGACTTGAGGACTGCCCTAAGGACTGGCCTCAGGTCTAGGTAAGCACAGACTGGTCTCTTCTATCTGCGCCTTTGTGAGCACAATTAACCTGAGAACCCTTTTCTTGCTCACAAAACCAGATGTATATGCTCTGCCCCAATGTGTGATTCACCCTTGGAAAAGGATAATGAAATCCCTGCCTGGAAAACTACCCTTTCCATAAATGAGACAGTCTGCAGAGAAATCTCCTGCGAGCCCTTCCAGCATCTCCTGGGTGGTTGGGTTCCCCTTGCTGCCAGAAATTCAGCCCTGCTGTGTTGGAAGGTGCCTCTCTTGGTGGTCGTCGTCAGATGCAGGTGTGATTTTGGCCCTGAGCTGAGACAGACCAGCCTCAGCGAGGGAATGTTGAAGTCTGGGGGGATTTTGGTTGGGAAGAGGAACTCTCCATGTTGTGTGGTTGGGGCTGGCGATGCTTGACTGGGTTTTTCATTTTTTCTGCCACCATCAGCTTTCATCATCCCAATCTGAGCACAGCGTTCTGTGCTGTGCTGCCCAGTGCTCCTTAGGTAAGTGCTGATGGCAGGCCCCGGCAGAAGATGCTCCTGTACAGCCCTCCCTGCTAACCCTGCTTTGTCTGATTTGTTTTTCTCCCCTTTCTCCCCAGGTTTTTGGCATGTAGTCATAGATTCTGACACGGGAGTAATGGAGTCGCTGAGTGGCAGGTGCTGACAGCTTCTGCAGTCCCAGTAACTGCTCATTTTGGGGTCATTTGCAATTCTGTACCTCTAAATGCCACAGCTCTCTGGGGGAAGGTTGCACTGGATACCGGGACTGCCTCGGAAGGTACATTTGGGTCCCTTGTGTTTCTGTAGGGCTTTGCTGTGCTCTGGGATGCTGGGGAGGGCAAGGGCACGAGCTGCATGTGCTGGGTACCCGGGCTTGGCAGCAGAGGGGCTTTTCAAACAGCTCCTGGTGACATCCCTTCCTCCCTCCCTCCTTCCTCCTCTTACTTCATTTGCCTCCAGGGTCTTTCTGGAGTCCATCCCTACTTCAACACATGTGAGTGTGGCTCACAAAAAAGAAGTGTCTGGTTAAGAGGTTCTTATGTGAAAACAATGAAATATGCTGCTGGAGTTTCTGAGAAACTCAAAGACTTTCTGTGGAATTTAAGCCTCTCTACTGCCCTTTTGAAAAAGCATGTTTTAATTAAAATAAAATGTATATGTTCACACTTGGTTATTAGTCTTGTACATTTTTCTGTGTGGTTCTGTTGAGTTCAGTGAAAATCTTTGTTGTTGGCTGACAGATTTTAGCAGAAGTTTATTTCTGTAGGCTCACTGCCCGCTGTGGATTTGATCATTGTTCTGGTTCTCACAGCCTTCGAGCTACGCTCCAGGAGAAAAATACAGATTTGTCACCAGCGCCTCCCACTAGAATCTAATTTTAAATTTGCAATCTGTTGTCTTGTGAGGTGCTTCAGATTTGGTTGGAAATTTAGTATTTTTCAGATAATGCTTTTGGAATCTGGTGGTTCAACCTTTTGCAGGTTCAAGAGTTACTAACATAGATTTAATTCAAATGAGTATTCTGGTTTTGTAATTATTTTAAGAAATAATTTAATATAGGGGTAGGTGAAGAGGAAGGAAAATTACTGGTTTAAAAGATTATGTTCTCTGAATGGTCCATCGTCAGTGGTCATCTAGAATGTGATATAATTTATGGGTAACTGTTTCATGTAAGTGTCATCCAGCAAAACCTCAGCAGTTCAGCTGGAGGTCAGTCTGCTTTTCCACATACCCAGTGTAGGGAACACTTTTTTTCCTGCAAAATTTGTCTTCTCCCTGCTGGCAGCCTAGTCTTGATATCAGTCTGAAGTTTGAGCTTTCAAAAAGCATATCTCAACATCTCAACCCCCTGTTCTGTCTCTTGATGTGCAAGCTGGCTTAAAGGTGACTTTCTTGAAGTCACCACATTTCTGACATTTTCCCTGCGCTGAACCAGGAAGGAGCAGGTTTTCTGGGAGAGAGAGCCCTTTCCCAGCATGGATGGTCAGGCCACCTCTTTGAGGATGTGGAGTTAGAAGTTGCCACCCCTCATTTGCCTGGCTTGGGCTGCAGATACGAATCTGGATATTCTGTGTGTGCCTTCGGCGAGTGCCTGAGTTGGGGCGCTGGTGCCTCTTCCAGGAGACGTGCCTGTCTCCCTGCTTTGCTTTTCAAGCCTCTCCCTCCCAGAGAGAGAGATATTTCATCAGAGGCCCTCTGTTCCCACAAAAAGTTTGGGTTCTGATGAATCAACATTTTCTGCTGAAAAAGGTCCAGCCAGTTGTGCTCACAGCACATGGCCCCATGCTGATCTCTGCTCTCTGTGAGGTTCAGGGTAGTTCCCAGCAGATTCTTGACACCACCACAGACCTGCCTAAAGCATGGAAGTGTGTTACACTTGATCTGTGTCATATCCTGGTGGTACCTTGATGGGTCTTTAATGGTGGCCTTTTTGTTTGGCAGCTGAGCTAACAAGGGGAGCCTTTGTGCTACCAGCACTTGCGTGTAGCTCCCATTAACATTACTCATTTTCCTAATTTGATACAGATTTTTTTTTTCATTGAGTGTGCTAAATGCAGTTAAGCCACAGACAGGCAGAATCTGGCAGCTGTAGCTGAGCAGTTTGAGATGCTGTTGCCCCAGGGTGTCTGCTGTGGCCCGTGGGAGGGGGAGGCTGGGGCTCCCCTCCCCTGTCCAGCTCCTGCTCGATGAGGATGCCGTGTCTATAGTCTATAGCAGTGCCAATTCCCCTCTCAGGGCTGCCTTTCCACATCTGCCTGAGCTCACCTCTCAGCTCCCTGCTGCCAAAAAATGAGGAGGTGTCACTCTCTAGATGCACTGTCCCACTCCTGTCACCACTGTGTCCCCAGACAGGTACCCTTGTACTGCCTCTGGCACATGCCAGGCCAACTCGATAACTCAGCAAAAATGAACTAATAAGCTATTCTTTTTGTTGTTTTTTCTTTTTCCCCCAGATTTATTTTCCACTGTTTTAGTGGACTCTGCTGCATGAGCACTTGATTTGGTTCAGGGTAACTGGTGGAAATGCTCAGCCAGCGATGCAGAAGGGAGGCAGAAATGGGGTGAGAAGGTAGGATTGGGGGGGTCCCTTTCAGAGGGTCAACTGTCCCACCCAAGCTGTGTCCTGCATCTCCCAGGAGAGATGGGCTCTGCCAGGGGATGGTGACAAGCTTGGGGCATGCACTGTCTTACTGCAGCCCTCTTGCACCCACTGGGCAGCATTCCTGCAGTCTTGTGGACAGGAATTCAGTGGGATTAGGCAGGGCCTTTCCAGGGTGCAGGGGTGAGGTATGGGCTCACTGACAGCCACTTGTGGATTTGCAAACTCCTCACCCAAAGCGCCAATCCACGGAATTAAAAAAGGTCAGCTCTTTACTTTGAAGTCTGACACTTCTTGCCAGTCTCTAGCAGATACTTCATTGTGTGAAATCACTTCCTGAACATTCCTTCTGTAGAGAGACTTCCCTCCTTCCAGGAGAGTGTTATTTCCTCAGGGGATGCAGCCTGAGCTGCTGCTCCTTTCCTCACCAAGCCCACTTGTGTTCCTGTTTCTTTTCTGGGGAAGTCTTGCCTGGTGTGGTCAGAAGGTAAAGAACCATTGCAGCTTTCAAGAGGACTTATAAAACTGCTCATTCTCCTTAGGGTGAGAAGGGATGGCTGGAGATGGGATGGATGGCTGAAGGCAGGGAATACATGGTGCAGACTCTGCCAGGCTGTGCAGCCAGTGGAAATCCCTCTGGATGGAAGTGTGGTCAGCAGGAACCAAAGCAAGGGAAAGCGTTGTCCTGAGAGGGTTTCTTCTGCAGGATGGAAGCATTGAGGTCTGCTTTTAGGTAACTGCAGAAGAAAAGATGCAGGTTTTGGGCTTTGAAATGTTCTGAAGGCAAAAGCTGACTGATTGTTTTCAGTCTGTATCAAAGAGCTGTAGCTCTTAGGAGATAATGAACCCTTGTCTATGGATTGATAAAGCTCTCTTTTTCTTCTTTGTTTTAAGATTTATATCTGCCCTTTATTCAGTGCTTCTATTTATCTACACAAATCATGGCAGCCAAAGGGAGTTCTACCATTCATTTCAGTAGATGAAGGGCATTTCCTGCTGTATCTTACTTCACGTGCAATTGTATTTATGTTCAATGCAGAAATGCCCAGATATTTATGGTGTTTGTTGGTCTGGCACTGAAAAGACTTTTAGCCTCAGCCATGAGAAGCTTTTCTGGGTAGAGGAGCAGAGGCACAGTCCTCTTGCTGTGGTCAGAAGTGTCAGTGCAGGGTTCGGTTGTGCTGTGCTGTCCCATTGTTTAGTGCCATCAGTTCCTCACTTTCCATGTGTTTATGTAGGGCTAATTCAGTTCTGTGCAGCAGCAATTGTGTGTATATAGGTAGTGAGGGAAAATACGGGGTTGCATTAATTCTGCCAGCATCTGGTTCAGTGCCCACTAACATCCTGTCAAAGGAGAGAAAATAGCCCCAAGAAATTAAAAACTCCAGATTATTTTACTGTCAGGGCAGCTTTTTTATTTTGAACCAAAACTGATGGAAAGGCCTCAAAACAAAGAAGTTTTGTCTTGGAATTTCTCTTCAAGACTGATGGACTGTTTTTCTCTATGTAGTTGTCTCGTGTGTAATTCAGGATCTCCTGTTTAATTCTGAACTTTGGCATTTACTTTTCTTCTTCTTGCTGTCAGGCCAGATGGGAAATACCCAATACTACTGATAAAATATTTCTGACATTTGTTGAGTAAGATTGCAGGCCTCAAAGTGTTTTCCAAGGTTGAATCAGATCATCACTCCCACCTCCTGGATGGGAAACCTGTTCCACAGCGGGATGTGCACAGCTGAATAATGCAGGAGGCTGGGGCTGGGGACACCAATCCTGTCCCTGCGTTCCAGCTCAGATCAAAGAGCCTAGATCTGCTTATCTACTTCAGAGGGAGTGGGAAGAAGAGGTTATTTTTGTGTAGTCTGAGTCACTCATGCTAATTTATTTTTCATAATATGGCTTTCTTGTGGGGAACTCTCTGTACCTGCTTAATGTTGCACAGTTTTTTTGTTCCAGAAATCAAACCTGTCATTAGCTTGCTGCCTAACGGGTGGATTTGTACTTTGCTGTTTGGTGCTTCAGTTTGCAGTTCCTAGCCAAAAAAAAGGTGAAATCTCAGCTAAAGGTGTACCTCCATCTACCTTACAGCATCTGTTCCCTGCAGATAAACAAGAGCTGTTGATTTTTTGAGTTTTTTGGCTGGAATGACGATGCTGATGCTGAGGGTCAGGTGAATGTGCACAGAGCTGAGATGTCACTGTGGTGCTAAACTGGCTCCAGTTCACACTGAGCTCCAGGGTTCAGTGCTTCGCTCTTCTGCACTCTTGGTTTGCACCAGCCGAGCTGTCTGGCTGTTTGCTATATTCTGATTTAACTGTATTTCCAGGTTTGCCGGTACAGCTGCTGGCTCCTGTAATTAATTAATCTGTGGGATTAATGCTGCAGTTATGGCAGTCCCTGCGAGAATCTGCGGTGTAGGTTTTGGGATGGGCTCGGTAATTAAGGAAATAAAAAAGCAGCTGTTGGTGCATCGGGATGTCCCTCCCCTAACGGTGCCCGCTGTGTCCCTCACAGACCGTGACGCCATGGGCAACGCGGAGAGCCAGAGCGTGGAGCATGCCTTCTACGGGGACAAGCAGCCGGGGCTGGGCCGCAAACACACATCACGCTCGCTGCGCCTCTCCGGCAAGGCCTCGCGCCGCACGCGTCACGCCTCCTCAGGCAAGATCATCCACCGCAACTCCGAGGTGAGCACGCGCTCCAGCAGCACCCCCAGCATCCCGCAGTCGCTGGCCGAGAACGGCCTGGAGCCCTTTGCCCCCGAGGCCAACCTGGAGGACTTTGGCAGCGCCATGTGGGTGGAGCGCGTGGACATGGGGCTGCGGCCTGTGTCCTGCCACACGGACTCATCAGTGACGCCCAGCGTGGACAGCAGCACAGTGCTGACGGCCGCCTCTGTGCACAGCATGCCCGACTCGGAGGAGAACCGGCTCTACAGGGACGAGCCGCCCTTCCTGGCTGAGGGCGACGGGCGGGCGCTGCGCTACGCAGCCAACAGCACCACCTTCGCTGACACGGCCGGCTTCAAGAAGAAGCGCTCCAAGTCGGCCGACATCTGGCGTGAGGACAGCCTGGAGTTCTCGCTGTCCGACCTCAGCCAGGAGCACCTGACCAGCAATGAGGAGATCCTGGGCCTGGCCGAGGAGAAGGATGCCGAGGCCATGCAGGGCCCAGAGGCGGGCAGCAGCCCCCAGCCCCTGGTTGCCTGCCAGCGGGCCAACTCCATGAGTGACTTGTATTCCCCCAAAACCCCCAGTGCCACCATCAACGGGGGCCCCCGAAACGCCTTTGGAGGGTACTGCCGGAACCTGGTGTCCGACATCCCGGAGCTTGGGAGCCATAAGATGGCTTTGGTGGCCACTGAAGACGCACCTTCCTCCTACAGTAACTACAACACGCTCCCCTGCAGGAAGTCCCACTGCCTCTCCGAAGGGGCCTCCAACCCCCAGATGAGCCATAGCAGCAGCATGCAAGGCAGAAGGGCAAAAACCACCCAAGTAAGGCAGTTTTCTTCTCTGGTTGGGCTGGGTTGGGTCTATAGATTAAGGTTTTCTGGGTTCTCCCAGGCTATGTTTTCCTTCAACACCCCCTTTCCGAGCAGAGAGCTGTTTCCAGGAGAGAGCTGAACTAGCCAGTCTCCAGAGCTGGCTCAATTCCATCACTGTACTGTCCCTTCTTTATCTGCAGCTCTCCTTGGACCTTTTGCACTCTTCACTGCCTCTGAGAAGGGGAAATCTACATTTGCCAGCAGAAGATTTCCCTGTGTGTTTTGTAGTGCTGACGGGTCCTTTTTTGACAGGGTAGCTGCCAAAACTGATCACTCCTCTGTAGAGTTCTGTCCCCCCTTCTGCCCTCCCTGCCTTGTCACTCTCCTGTGCCTACACTCGTAGCTGGAGGCAAAAAAATCCAAAAATGTCAGTGTTTCCCCTTCATGCTAAACACTCACTGGGCTGAAATTTCACTTTTCTAATTAGCTGATGTTAGTGTCTGTGCAAAACATCTCCCCAAAACAGCACTGGCCCTGCTAGGCCTGCTGTAAACTGAGAGATGATGGGGCATGGAGTTGTAAGAAGATTCTGCTTCTCTGAGTCAGGGACAGCCCAGAGTCAAGAGAAGCTTTGCTGTCAGGTGCCCCTCCTGCACTCCAGACACCATCCCTGTGATCCTGGGGCTTTCCTACATGGTGCTCTGCTTTTTCCTGTCCTGCCTGATGGAGTTTAGTGCTCAGGCTGCAGGCAGTGGTTCTGCTGGCAGTTTAGTGGCAGATGATTTATAGAGAGGGGCAGAAAGGAGTTCCAAGCCCTGCCCAAACTCGTGGGAGCTGCTGGGATGGGGCTGCTCAGGGACTCCCTGGCCGTGCTTGATCTGTGGAGATGGGCTGCTGCTAAATATAAAGCTGACATGCTGGAACAGATGCTGCAGCGTCCCACAACAGCAGCTTTGTTCTTCAAAATCAGCTCTTTGCTCTCAGAGGTGAAAAGTCTTTGGTGTGCCAGTGCAGGATAAAAACCTAGAGAACAAGAAGAAGAAGAAGAAAAAAAAATAGATGGGTTTTGGCAGCCTTGGCCCTAACAGCTTTCCTGAAGATTGTTGGGTGCAACTGCTGCCTGCAGCCTGCTTTTGAGGGTATTTGAGGAAAAAAAGAATAGAGTTGGTGATGAACAGCCAACCATTTGTTTTTCTTCTTGGTGCCTATGCTGGCATTCAGAAGATTCTTCTGAGGCATGTAGTGAAAGTCTGAAATTTAAGTAGTATTTTGTGAGGCCTCAGCCATACCCAGGGAAATTATTTTGTGGGGCTGGTTTCACTAGATGGATCTCCCGAGACAGGAGATGATGGCTGGAAGGAGTCTTAGCAGTGATTATTACCATGGATAAATTCAACAAAATTAAAGCTTTGCAAAGGTCAAAATTCCTCCTCCTAAGTCTTTAATCCCAGCAGCATCCTGTAAGTATAAAATAGTTGTCAGAAATGAAGTCATGTCAGCCCCAGCCTAGCCTGAGCAAGCTTAGGGAAATGACTGTCATTATGTGTTTGAAAAAGCAGAGAGGAAGTCCAGATTTGCACACAAAGTGAAAGGACTTCTTGGTGAGCTGATGAGGTGGCTTTGGATGGGGTGAGGGGAGGGAAGTGACCGGTCTGTGTCTGCATCAGGTCTGCACCAGGTCCCCAGCCTGCAGCATCTCACACTTTGCTCCTCTTTCCTTGACACTGCTGTTGTGGAGTGTGCTGGGAGCTGAGGTGTGGGGCTGAGGATGTGTCACTGCCCTGCTCTTACTGTGCTCCTTAGCACTGTGCTGGCCTGTGCCACTGGCACCTTTTGGGCAGTTTTGTTTACCTCTGCCCTCCCAGTCTTTCAGCACTTTTATCTTTACACCCTTGATGACCCCGTTGCCCTGGAGCCTGCCATGTGTGTCCTGGTGCTGGAAAACACTTCCTGCTCTAAATGTGTGTTTTGACCCACCTTTTAAACTGCTTCCCCCATCCCAATCCCACAAAATAATTGTCGCATCTTAGGGCCATGAGGCCACCACACAAAGGTGACCCAGGGCCAAGTGTAATGGGGTGTTAGACACAGTTTTTCCCTCTGGTCTCCGGGCCAGGGAGGTGTCACTACTCCATAGAGTCACCCAATGCCAGGAGTGAAGTTTATGCCCAGATCCCTGTTGTCAGTCCTCACAAGACTTTGGGACTTTGGGGTTGTGTTTATCAGTGGTTTGGTTTTTTTTTTCCATTTTTTGGAAAGCTGTAGCTGGGATATGTGCCTTTCTTTAGTGTCAGCTGCCCACGTGCTAGAAGAGTTGGAAGGGCCTGATGATCACTGGTGAGTGACTCCTGACTAGTTTAGTTCCTAAAGAGGTCACTGCCAGAAGGCTGAGTCTGAGACCACAGCCATGGCCTTGTGCCCTGGTGCTTGGTTCCCAAATCCAGCCATCATTCCATTGCATGCTCAGCTGCCTTCATGAATACCATCATGGTTTCTGTAAGTTAAATTTTCTGCAAGTTATCACTAGCTGTACTTTCTGAGCTGTGCTGACAGATCAGAAAGTACAGCTCCTGGAAAAATGCATCCCAGAAAGAAGGTGCTGGAATTATGGCTGCAACATGTTTTGTTCTAATGCCTTATCCATGGGTTCTTTGCAAGTACGTGGTTTACATTATAGGGAAAACCACCAACACACCAAAAACAGGGAAGGAAATATCTCCCTGTCCAAATTTAAACCTTAAATTGAACAGTGGGAGTCACCCTTCGCTAATTGAAGGGAGCTTTTTCCCATGAAGAGACAATTCTATTCAATACGCACAAGTGATTAGTGCTCCTGGGGTGGCTCTGGAGCACCCACGCAGCAGTTCTGCTCTTCCCAACATTGTGCCATTAAGGGTTCAGCTCTGCCAAGCGAGACTTCCCAGAGAGCTCTGATGGGATCATGTTTGGCTTTTGGAGCTGATATGGAAAGGGCTTAAGTGGCTGCCATTTTCACCCATTTTTCCTGGAAGGGAGAAAGCAGCGCTTGGATACAGCTTGTTCTGACTGTGGGTTGTGAGATCCCCAGGATCCTGCAGCCTGTTTTGTGGGATCCAGTTTTTGTTTAGAGGCCCTGTTGTGTCCTGTGGCAGCTAAACATCTGCCTGCAGGAGACTCTCTCCTTCTCGTCTTCCTCCTCTTCCTCTCCCTCCTCATTCTTTGTTGCTGCTGAGGTAGGGATGGGAATAAAATGACTCTGAAGTTTAGAAGGTGAAGAGTAATATTTTATTAACAACTAGTGTTCTTTTTTTATAATTAGGATTGTTAAGGTGAAATATATTGGTTTTAAAGTGAAAACTTTTCACACTATTGGTGCACTATGAATAGCACACGGTGGTAGAACATACTTATAAACAATATAAACAGAAAGAGATATAATTATTTATATTCTTTTCAGATTTTGTCCTAGGCTTAGCCTGGTAGAAATCTCTCCTTTCTCTTTGAACTGAAAATATCTATAGTCCTTCTCCTGGTAGACTTAAGGGACAAATGTACCCCATGCTCACCTGCTGTTATGAACCCTAATTGACATTTCAAGGAGGGAATTTGCCAGAGAAGCTGTGGCTGTTTCATCCCTGAAAGTGTCCCAGGCCAGGCTAGACACTGGGGCTTGGAGCAACCTGGGACAGTGGAAGGTGTCCCTGCCCATGGCAGGGAGTGGAATCGGATGGGATTTAAGGCCCCTCCCAACCCAGCCCTTCTGTGATTCTGTGAATTAAGGGATGAAAACCTTGAGGTGTGGTTTTGTGCCCCTTCCAAGCCACCTCCTCCTTGTTCCATATTCCTTGTGAAGCTGAGACAGGGGGAAGGAACAAACTTCCTGCCTGACTTACTCGGAAGCTGTGCTGGCTTCAGCGCCAGCCCCAGGCCATGTCCTTGGCGTGTTAAATCCCCTTTTGTCCAATTTTCAAATTTATTACTATTTTTAGGCCTCTTTAGGTAGCCTGCAGGAATTTGGGATCTTAAAGCTTAAAAAAAAAATCCTACATAAAAATTTTTGCAGAATATGCAGGAGATGAAACCAAAGGGGTTTGTGGGAATTAGATCAGGATGGACAGATAAACCAGTTTAAATGAGGCAATCTTTCCAGTTGATATTATTTTTTTACTATCTTGGGGAATTTTGTAACTGGTTACAGTGTTCCATTATGCTCTGTAAGATGGCTAAACTCCAGAGAGCTGACACTTGCTTTTAAATTGAGTAAAACTTTTCCACAAAATCATTTAGTGGCTTAGAGGATATAACCCCAAAATGGAAGAGGACTACATTGGGTTAGTCCCATGGAAGCGCTATCCAGCCCAGTACCTTGTTCCCCAAATACTAACCACTCAGGGAAAAAAAGAGAGAGAGTATGGGGTGAATTTTCCCTCGGTATTTTTCCCAAAGCCAGCAGATTGGAACCGTCCGGTGCGAGGAATGCATCCAAGGCTCTCCGGTTGACCTGTCCCCCATGGATTCTCTTCTCTGAAATAATTTTCTGCTTCTGGCTTCCACTGCATCCTGTTCACTCTGCAAAGCACTTGTGGCCTTCCAGCCTGCTCTTCCAGCCCTCCTCAGCCATGGTTTTCCAGGCAGAGCATCTTCAGCAGCTGGAGCTCTGCTCCCCTAAAGGAATGCTGCCTGTAGTCTGGAAAACGTGGCTATTTCCAACCTAGGTGGGATTCCTAATCAGATGGACACGGACCTTTCATCTGAGCTGTTTGACTCCAGATGGAATCAAGGAAGGAAATAAAGACAGAATTGCCAACATTCAGTGATAATTCCTGGCACACAGGTTAGTGAGTAGCTGAAAACAGAGTGCTGCTGCTTGGCAGCTGCTCTGTGGGACTCGCTGATTGCAGCCCCTCTTTATCCAGTCCCTTTCAGACAGAGGCTGGCTGTTCCCAAGGCCTCAGATGTAGCCATGTTCCCAACCCCCAAAAGCTGGGAATGGGACTGTTTGGCTCGGCTGGATCCCACTGAGTAGCACTGGTCAGCTGGTCACCCTGCTGAGCCTCCAGGCAAACCACCCTGAAAACCCAAATATCTCTGCCTTCAGCCCCAGGCCACAGGGCAAGGAAGGGCTGGGAGCAGGCTGGGAAACAGAAACCATTCATTTTTGGTGCAGCCCAGGCTTGCACCAGGGCAAACTGCTCAGGAGTCCACATCTTGGATCCTGGTGTAGTAGCTCAGAATGAGCAGACCCCTTGAATGTCTGGACCAAAGGAACTGTTTATGGCCTGGCTGAGTGGAAGTGGATTCAGTGAGGCTGGAACAGAGAGCTCCAGAGCCAGACTCCGAGGTCTTTCCTGCCCTGTCACCCAGATGGAGGAGATTACATCAGGTATTTCCTAGTCAGGATAGTTTAAAGCAAATAGTCACTCCCTTCAGAGCACACAGCTCTGCCCCAATGTTGTCAGGAAAAGGAGCATGTGAAAATTGGTGTTTTGGTCTTCACTGGCAAATATTTTGATACTCTCAAAGACCTTAATTTGGTTTTCTTCCTTCACTCTCGGCTGGAGCCCAAGGGAAATCAAATCACCAGCCCTGATATTTGATCTAGCTCCACTCAGGCATGCTTTTTGAAACAGTAGGACTTTGTCATTTATACATCTGAAGTGTATATAACAACATTGGCAATAGTTGTATTCTCTGGGAAGCTCTACACAATGCATGGCTTTAGTTCCAAGTATTTTGCACTTAAAAATCACAGACAGGTTGCCCCAGCTGCTTGTTTGCTGGGCTGTGCTCACTTACATGGATGCAATTTGCAGGAGTGCTCCTTTCCAGTGAAGTGCTCCCTTGAAATGTTCCTTTTCAGAGAGCTTCAGTGTGATGCTGTGCCTGGTTATCATCCCTGATGACAGGCATTTCCCTGCTTCCTTCAGCGGGGTGCTTGTTCAGGTGAGCTCCTCCCAGATGATGTGTTTGGGTTTCAAGCTGCTGTTCTAGCAGCTGTCCCCCATTTCTACCCTCTCTATTGCATTTCTCAGGAAGAATTGCCTCTTTCTGGCTTCAGCAAACAAAAAGTAACCCGACTCTGTATTTTAATTTAACTGGGAGGATTTTGATGGCACATTGCCCTTGGTTTAAATCGAGCACAGTTTGGCTGCTTTTATTAGTTCATGGCTAACTCAGCTCCTCTAGAAACTTCTTCAGCTGGGTGGTCCTGGGATGAAAGCAGAGTAAATTTGGGAGTTCCTCAGTGTATCCTTTGGGAACAGAAGCATTAAACACTGTAGGACCTGAAAACTGAGGGGATGGAAAGTGGGAACTCATCTCAGATCTGTGCAGGTGTCAGGAGCTGCAGGCAAGGACCACACTGCAAGAGGGGATTAGGGCTGGATTCTCCTTCATGGAATTATGGATTTAGCACCCCTCAAAAGGGAGGAGTTGGTAGGGTTGATTTAATTTTCCACATTTTATGTCTGACAACTCCAGGGCTGTACTCTCCTGACTGCTGCAGGAGTCCCTGTGTATCCATGATTTGCCTTTAGGGCACCTGAGGTAAGAAAGGCCGGTTCCTTAGGGAAGCACAGGGGTGATTGTTCTGCAAGGACCCACATATTGGCTGGAAAACATCTGGGGAATCAATGAACCAAAACTGCTGCCAAGCCTCATGCCTAGAGCTGAGGTGACAGCTTAGCCCTGAGACTTTCCCAGGGATTATTGCCCAGATACCTGTGACTGTGATTAATTCTTTCATCATAAGGCTGGAGTTTATTGCCAGGAGAAGTATCTGAGGGTGTGGGCTAGTAGTCCCTCTTTGTCAGGGGCAAATTTGATTTCAGAGAACAATAAGCTAAATCTGCTTGCGTATTAAACTACCCTGAGCAGCTTTTAATGGATCATGGAAGGGTTTGTTTATTTTGTTTTTTCTAAATTTAATTTTTAAAAAATTTTTACTCTTTCAGACATCTCAAGAGCTGCTGCCCCAGTGCAGTGAGTGCACAGAAGTAGGAATCAGACCATTTCTCCCACGCAGGTTTCAGTTGCAGTTTTTGATTTATCTTTGCTTCTCAACGTGACTGTGGAGAAAGGATTCAATTTGGATTTGCAGCAAGCCATACCTTGACCGTCAAATGATGGCAGAGTCAGTACTGAAAAGAAAGGAAAAACATTTATCGGGCCAATGTTTTTCCATGTAGGAGCTTCAAAGGAACACCAGTCAGATAAAAGCAGGCAAACCATCAGGCTGCCCATTTGAAATGTATTCTGTGGTGCTTGCCTCAGGAGCAGCCAGACAGGTTGTGTGCAATCACTCTTGCTGAGTGTGAGCATCTGATTGCTCTCTTGCTCAACAGGACAGGGAACAAAAGATATGCATTGTCTTGGAGGGAGCCCCTTCCAAGGAAAACCCCCAGTCAGCTGTACTTTTAATTTAATGATTCATTTAGAAAGGAGTTTTAAGCATGAGGAACTGTTTATATTTATGGAAGATTTTTTTTTCCTATTAAACCAGCCCCAAGTGCCCATGAATCAGTGCTGTTTGTGGGACAGGAGACAGTGATTCACCAAGGCCTGTCACAGTGTCTGTGGCAGGGCTGGTGGTGGGAAGTGTGGGAAGTGCAGCTCCTGCAGGCACTTGCAGTGTGCCCAGTCAGGAACCAGAGTTGGGCAAGGCTTGTCCCATCCTCTGGTTTCTTCCAGCAGGTATGTTCAACATGGGGACACTTGGAACCTGTCCCAAATCTCCTCCCCTGATTTCTGCTAGCTGAAAGTAGACATTTTTCCTAAAGCAAAGGGGTTTTTTTTTTCTGTTTATCTTTTAAATTTAGCTAAAATTATTTAACAGATATGGCTGCAGTAGACATGCAGAGATATGAGTACCATGTGAGCACATGCAAAAGCTACAGCACCAGATACATTAGCCTGATGTAGCTTTTGCATTACGGTTTTATTCCCCACTGCCTTGTTTTGCTTGTTTTGCCTGAAACCCAGTGTTGATGTGAAGAAAAAACGTTGTATTTACGTGGGTAGGTAATGCTTGCAGTAGCACTTTACCCAGCTGGTTCAGCAGTTCAGTTGCTCTCTGCACTTGATGGGGCTGTGATAACTCATTCCACTTCATTGCACTGGGATGCTCCTAGGGCTGCCCTGGCACGTGGCCTTGTTGGTGACAATGGCACCATTCAGCCCCACTGTGGTCCTCATTGCAGGGCTGATCTCTGTGGCACTGGGTATTCCACTTCTCCCTCCTCTTTCCCGTCAGGACTGTGTGCTGAACCTCCTTTCATAGCCCCTGGGCACCTCTGGTGCTGTTCCAGCTGTGCCAGGGATCCCACATCCCAGTGGAAGCTCTGCTGCTGCTACCCCCATCTCCCCACCCCGGCACAGTCCCAGAGCCTGTTCAGTTCTCTTCCTCAGCCCCTACTCTGCACATGCCTTTCTCCCTGCTCTCCACAGGGTGATCTTCAGTCGAGCCAAGAAAGCTCTGTGTTTACCAACCCCTGCTATGGTTTGTTCCTGGCCTGGGACTGTTTCCCCCTCAGCCCCAGCAGATTCCTGTGGGATCAGAGCATTAAAGCTCAGTGCTTTGTGCAGAACCCTGACCTGAGTGTGCTCAGCACAGCGCTGTGAGGCTCCCGGGCTTTCCTTGCCTGTGGATGGGAATGAGCTGCCACTGCAGCAGGGCCTGGAAGCAGAGAGCTGTGCTATGAGTGCCCTGACCCCTCCTAACCCCAGCCCTGATCGCCTCTCAGGGCACACGAGGCTCCCTTCACTCTGCGTTTCATTTGATAACTTGGGATAGAGTGGTGCTGGCAGCTCTGGTCTCTGAACTGCTCCCACCTTTGTGTGTCCAGACCCTCCTCCTGCCAAAAGGCCTTGATTTGGCTGCCCACAAGGCTTTGATAAGGGCTGTTTAGGAGTGGAAAGGGGAGTGCAGGGAGCAGAGGGAGATTAGGAGCGGGGCTGTAGCATTACACTGAAAAGATCTTTTGAGCAGTCCAGCCTATCATTTGCATTGTGGCAAAGATTGTAGAGATCTTTGCAAAATGTGCTACAGTTTAACCTTATGAGCAAGTATAACAATTATATTTACTCTGAGTTCTCCATCCTTGAGGGTTTTTTATAAATTGCTTTTTTTAATAAGCTGATATGCTCATACATTAGTTACAGAGTATAAGCCCCATTTATGGACAGGGAAACTGAGGCAGTTAAAACAATGTCTCACCAAGGTCGTCTGAAAAGGCTGTAGCTGTACAAATTCTATCTCCCTCAAGTTGGTGGTCTGTTCTAGTAGTTCTTTGTCTTCTTAAATAAACTCATTTTAACTAGAGCATGAGATATGCTTCCTAAAAGTTACATTGGCTAAGATTTTGGAGCTAACTGTGTACTTTTTGTAGAGTGTAGAATAATGGAATGACAGGATTGTTTGGGTGGAAGGGACCTTAAAGTTCATCCAGTGCCCTGCCCTGCCATGGGTAGGGACACCTTCCACTGTCTCAGGGTGCTTCAAGCCCCATCCAGCCTGTCCTTGGACACTTCCAGGGATCCAGGAGGGTGCCTCCTCTGGGCACCCTGTGCCAGAGCCTCCGCACCCTCAGAGGGAACAATTCCTTCCTGATATCCCATTTAAGCCTGTTGTCTCTCAGTGTGAAGTTAGGGATGAAGTGGGGCCCAGGAAGCAGTGATTCCATGGGAATGCTGACCCAGTGCTGGCAGGGCTTGGGTTCAGTCCCACTTGCAGGTGTCTGTGGCTGTGCTGGCAGAGGGGCAGTGCCCTGGGTGTTTGAGCTGTGTGGAGCGGCCCTGACACACGCAGCTCACCAGGAGGCAGTGCGGCAGGGGAGACTGCACCATCCATCCTTTCACAGTGCAAAACCTTGCTTGTGGCAGTGCTTTGTAAACACAGCTCTCTGAGCAGCACCAATTCCCCTTGCTAGATATCTCTCCTTTGCCAGGATTGAGTAGGTAATTGGCTTCCCAAAAGCAAGGGTGTTGGAACATCAGGATCCATGTGCAGCTGGGAAAGCTGCTCTGGGTGGGGACAGGGCTGTACTTTCAGGAAACCCTGCTCAGCTCATTCACACGTGGAGGAAGCAGAGTGATGCTGGCCTGGCCATGGCAGCCTGTCTGTCACCATGTGCTGCATTAAATAACCAGATGGACCAGCAGGACTGCGCTCATTGAGTGGGGAAGGAAGTGCTTATTCTTCCAGCTGGACTCCACAAGTGTCCCTTGGGAAGCAGTGTTTACAAAGAACAGGCCCATCCATTGCAAATTAATGCCTGAAAAGTTAGTCAACCCTTGCCCTGCCCCTAAGCTCTCCCTGTCCAGCCCTTGCTCCGCAGGAGGATGCTTTCACTCCGAGCTGATGGGGGGGTTTCTTTGTTTCCACAGAGCTGCTCTTGGATACAAAGAAAACTAGTGCTTGAACCAGCATCTGGAAGCTTGTTTTCTCTCAAAATAAATACTCCATTCTGCTACCTCTTCTCTCTCTCTTTTTTTTTTTAACTTGTTAATCAAGAACTAACTGCTCTTGCAGGATAACGGGAGAAGAAGAAGTTGAAATTCCTGTTGGTTTTGGCCATATTTTTCATTTCTTTGCATCCTCTTTGCTCAAGTACCCAAAATATTTGTTTCTGTTTACAGACTTTGCCCTTCGTTTGTCTTCTAAAATCTGTTGCAGATGCCTGTAGATACTGAGCTGGTGGTAGGTATCCCCCTGGGGGGATTAGCCTTGTTTTGAAGGCCTTTCAAAACCCCATTCAATGGGATTTTCTCCAGTCTTGCTCAAATTGTCTGTATTCTTGTCTCTTCTGAGCTTTGCACTGCAAGTTCTTGGCGACCAGGAAGGGTCTGTGGGATTTGGTGGGGAATATCACATGGCCCATCATTACAGTTTGTGATGAGAACAGAAATAATCTCAACCACATTAACCTGTCAGGAGGAAAAAAAAAAGAGCCTTTTTGGTTGCATAATTTTCAAAGGTCGGCCTTGGGGTGTCTGAAATGTATCTTCAGCTGTAGGTGTGAATGCACAATATCAATGTTTTCTCCTCAAAACGCGTAGGTTGGGTGCTGCTTTTCTCAAATCTGCCAGTTTTTGCTTCCATATGTTCTCCTTTTGCAAAACCTTTAGCACTGTTAATTTGGCTTAATGTAAACAGATGATGCTGCATCCAAATTGCCAAGACTGCGGAGTGCATGTGTGACTGGTCTTTCCTAACCTGTGCTGGAAGCTCTGCCTCCATCCCACCTTTTTCTCCAGTTGTTTGTCTCCAGAAGGAAGGAATCCTGCCTTACTTACCCCAAAGGCAAAGTATGGACCCACAGGGACTCCTGCAGGAGTCTGGAAAGTACAGCCCTGGAGCTGTGAGATGTTAAAGGTTGAAAACATAGCTGTCCCCATGAAGCTGCAGGGAAATGCATGGGGCAGCTTCACCCTTCTCTCCAAGCTGGAGAGCTCTTCACAGCTTTGGGACAGCTGCCTGTTTGTCACCACCCCACCTTTTCCTCCAGTCGTTTACCTTAGGGAGGAGAGGAAATTATTGATTTCCATCACTAGAAAAAATGGAGGTATGAAAAACCACGGTGCCCCGGGGCATGCAGGGCCTTGGCCAAGCTCTCTGCTCAGCCCATGTCTCTCCCAAGCAGGACGTCAACGCGGGAGAGGGCAGCGAGTTCACGGACAGCGGCATCGAGGGCGCAGCCACCGACACGGAGCTGCTGTCGCGGCGCTCCAATGCCACCACGGCCAGCTACTCGCCGCCCGCCGGCCGCGCTTTCATCGGCAGTGACAGCGGCAGCAGCTCGGCAGGCGATGGGCTGCGCCAGGGCGTCTACGAGAACTTCCGCCGCGAGCTGGAGATGAGCACCGCCAACAGCGAACACCTGGAGGAGGCAGGCTCGGCCCTGAGTGACGAGCAGAGCAGTGGCACCCTCAGCTCCCCCGGGCAGTCCGACATCCTGCTGACGGCCGCGCAGGGCACTGTGCGCAAGGCTGGCGCCCTGGCCGTCAAAAACTTCCTGGTGCACAAAAAGAACAAGAAAGTGGAGTCGGCCACGCGCAGGAAGTGGAAGCACTACTGGGTGTCACTGAAAGGTACAGGGAAGGTGGGCAGGGGGGTGTCCTATGGGGTGGCCAAACCAGGGGCCTGGGCTTGTAAGAGAAGCTGCTGTGAACTTCAGTTCGCATGAAGCGTGGGGAAGTGGCCCTGCTGTTTTCCAGAGGTTTCACGTGGTGCTTGCTGATGTGCTCAGTGATGGCACGTGGGCAGGCACCCCAGGGCACAGCAGTGGGGTTCATACCTTGCTTGGAGCCCTGTTGGCACCAGCCAGGGAGGCTTCCCTGGGTACTGGGTGTTCCCTTGGAGAAGGTGTCCATGGCTTGCTGACAGCTGAGTGAGTAGCTATGTGCCCCTGCAGGGCACATGATGGTGGTAGGCTGTTGGTGGTAACAGTGGCTGACATTCACACAGGGGCTCTGCCACACTCTGCCTCCCTTCTGTACCTCTTCTTCCCCAAGAGGTGCTTCATGTGTATAAATATTCAGGGGTGCAGCACATTTACAGGGTGCACAGGAAGCTGTTGTTGGTCATCAAGGCTGGCATGTGGCTCTGGCTGTGTCACTCACCTCGTGGTGGGCAGCCCTCGTCACCCAGGTGCCCTGCTCCCTCCTCAGCTGCCCGGGCCAAAGACCCTCTTTGCTCTGGATTGTTGTAGTTCCTGCTAGGCACATGCTCATAAACTCATCTTCATGTGCTTCATCAGCAGGGAAACAGGAAGCCACAGTTTTGGGACTGGCATCCCTCTCCTCTGCTGTGGCTAGAGCCAGCAGAGGCAGAGCCATGTCTCCTGCTCTAGGGGGGTCACCCAGAAGGCTCAGTGTGGTCAGACCTTGCCCTCCCCACAGAGAACTCTTCCTAGAGCACTTGTTTATTTTTAATTTGCAGCACTGTTTTAAAGCCGACAGCAAAGTTTGGAGACAGCTCTTCCTTGGAGTGGCTGGAGAGCTGGGGAGGTGAGGGGAAGCCCTGATCTCCTGGGAGGGAGCAGGAAGGTCTTGCTTTGAGGAGCTGGCAAACAAAGGGCCATCTGGGAGAAGAAAGGGGAAGGATGAGCAGGGGAGTGATGTTGTTTTGAAGTGCTTTGGCTCAAGTGGAGTGTTAACTCCTTGGATTGCTGTGCCTTAATACTGGCAGTGTTTAACCGGGGCTTTGAAGTGAACCGCTGCCATTGCTTGGCTGCAAATTATTTTCTGGGAGGCTGGGTACCAGAGCATCCCTTTCCAGTGACACAGCAACTGTGTGCCAGCCTGTAAACAACTGGAGATAGTGTGAGAAGGTGGTAGAGGGAAGACCCCTTTCTTTTTGGAATCTCCGAAATTGCATCTTTGCTCTGTACTTTGTTTTCCTTCCCCAGGAGGATTGTAAAGATTATTTTGTAACACTGACCAAGTTGTTTGCTGTCCCTAGCTAAGTTTTTTTGTACATCAGTCTTTCAGCAGGCACAGCTCATCCCAGCTACTTAATTCCAGTTACTTTTTGCATCCAGTAATTAAATGGCTTGATCTATGCCTTGCAGGGACTGCAGCAGCAGCTGCAGAGGCTGGGCCATGCTTGGGGCCTGTCTGCTCCCAGGTCTGGCTCACAGCTGGTTGTCACCCTCAGGGGACCAGGATCTCACACGTACCTCTTCCCTGTGGTGGGGTGTGCATGGACAACCCCAAATTTGTGATTTCTTATGCTGTTTCTCATCTGTGGATGTGTTTTACTGCCTATGACTTTCTGTTTTGGCAGTCCTAGGGAGAAAAAAGCTCAGGACAAATAAAACAGCCCAGGGTCAGGACTCACTGTGCCCTACAGCTCATGGTGTGCCTGCTTGGCATTAGCTCCAGCAGAGCATTTGAACGTGCTGCTTGTTGTCTCCTGCAGGCTGTACGTTGTTCTTCTACGAGACCGACGGCAGATCTGGCATTGACCACAACAGCATCCCCAAGCACGCTGTCTGGGTGGAGAACAGCATCGTGCAGGCCGTGCCTGAGCACCCCAAGAAGGACTTTGTTTTCTGCCTCAGCAACTCCCTGGGTGATGCTTTCCTCTTCCAGGTTGGTCTTTGCAAAATTTTTTTCTGTCTCCCAGCAAGGGGGACATCTAGCTCTGGTTGAGATCCATGGAAAATCATGCTGGCTGCAGCAGGTTTGGGGTTTTCCTTTGGCAGCACTAGAGGAAGGACATGAGCTGAACACGATCAGTGTCAAATATGCTTTTTTAATAATTGGCTGGACCCTCCTTGTGTACATGGCTGGAGCGAAGAATGAAGAAATGCTCTTGCATCACCGTGAAAACTGGTTGGGCAGCATGCTTAGAGCACACAGACTAAGCCAGTCACCACACAGGACATCCAGCTGGGCACTAAATGGGCTCTGCCACTCTCTGTAAGAGACCTGTGTCAAAGGAGGGCCTTGCAGGGAGGCTCAAGGGGCTGACAAGAGCAGGAGCAATTGGAAGTGCAAGGGGATGTCTGGATCTGCAGGTGCTCTCCCAGAGGGGCTGCAGAATCCAGCTGCCCCTTGTTCACACATCTTGTTGCTGCCCAAGAGAAGACTGGAAGTGCAGGGTTGGTCTTTAATCAGGAAATAGAAATGTCTCCATTCACTGGATGCGTTTAAAAAAAACATCCCAGGACTTAAATCAAAGACCACAGATTAGTTGATGTGTTTCACTTGAAAAGATTTCTGTCATTTGATAACCATTGCTTCCCTGAGTGATTTTTAGGTTGTTATCCCCTTTCTTATGTCACATTGGCACTAAGCAGGGTGTGACTTTCTGTTATTTGTAATTGGCAACACATGTTGAAGTGAGTGCATTTCCTCCACTTTTGATTCAGTTTTCTTCACTGGAGGAATCACTTTATTTCTCTTTCCAGTGACAATGGAGTTTCTTTCCTTCTTGCACCAGAAGCTACTCTGGGGTAGGATGTGTCCCCATATCATCACTCCCCTGTATTCCAGAGCAAAAAAAAAAAAAATAACACTGTGTCGTAGGTCCTCACAGCTGTCCTTGCAAAGGGCTGGATTCTCAAACTGGTGCAGAAAGAAAAGCCTTTCTTATTCTTGGAGAGACTGAGTGACTGAAAAAAAAAACTGCCTTTTTTTGTGGACTAACTTCCCTGCCATCTCAAGGGGAGTTTTCCTCAGCTCCTTCTGTAGTACTGCCCTGTCCCTCTCTCCTTCTTGTTTTCCCTGGGAAGGGGATGAGTATTTTGGCACCTGGAGACCTTCCTCCAGGTGAGAGAAGATCACAGAGCCACAGAGTGGCCTGGGTTGGAGGGGACCTTAAAGATCATCTTGTTCCACCTCCTGCCATGGGCAGGGATGCCTTCCACTGTCCAAGGCTGCTCCAGGCACCAGTGTCCAGCCTGGACTTGGGCACTGCCAGGGATCCAGGGGCAGCCACAGCTTCTCTGGGCAACCTGTGCCAGGGCTTTTCCATTCTCACAGGGAACAATTCCTTCCCAACATCCCATCCATCCCTGCTCTCTGGCAGTGGGAAGCCATTCCCTGTGTCCTGTCCCTCCATGTCCTTACAAAGAATCCCTCTCTATTTTTTGTGGGCTCCCAGACTCGCCCCAAAGCTTATTCCCCAAGGGCCCAGTGTCATTATGCCACAGATAGGTTTTTGTGTAGGGAGGAAGCAAAACAGCCTTTTCATGCAAAACCCAGTCATTTCTATTGCCTGAAACATTCTATGACGTGTCCCTTCTGCCATGGAAGCGGAGGAGAAGGAAGGGATACCCTCAGAACAGTGGCCCGTGGTTGCCTGTGGCAGCACAGAGCTGTAGCAGGGGCTGGCAAGGAGAGACACAGCCCTGCAGGAAGCTGTTTCTGTGCTGTGGAAGGCAAAACAGGGCTGCTGGTGATCCCACACATGCTGGACACCTTGTAAGGAGCCTGCCCACTGCACTGCACCCAGAGACATCCCATCCCTCCCACATGGCTCAGGCAGTTCTGGCTGTGCCCACACAAAGCCTAGCACATGGCACACGTGGTGTGTGCCAGCAGCTCACAGCAGCTTGTGACACCACAAGGTGTTTGCAGCTTGGTTGTGTGGTCCTTCCCCTCAGGAAGGCCACCAATGCTCATCCCTGCTCATCTCCAAGGGAGTCTTCAGCTCCTCAAATCCACTCCAGACCCTTTTTTCCCTCCCTCTCCCCAGCAAGAAAGATGAATCTAATGGTATGCAGATAATACTTTGAAGTTGAATAAGATAACAAGGATTTTGCTGGGAATTAACAAACACACTATCTCATTCTAAGTCCAGGGCTGATCTTTTCTCTGCTGGGGATGAGGTTTCACCACCTGACTGTGGGCAAAGTGTCTCCCATTGTGGCAAATAATTCCTGTGTTTCCAGCAGCCATTCCTCAGCAAAAGGGGCTCCCAGTGCCCTCAGCAGTGGAACGAGAGCTTGGGCAGAAAGCCTGGCCAGTTCCAGCCAAATCCTGTGTGCAGTGGAAGCTGAAGGCAAGGGAGTTGGGAAGGAGGAGGTAGATTCTGCAGTAGATTCTGTTTCTGCTTAGGGCTTACAGCCCGAGTGAGGAAAGTGGTGGCATTCTGGGACACGTGTCCTACTTGTGCCACAAAAGTTGGGGGAGTATCAGTGTGAAGCCCAGCTGGGCCTCTCTGGGAAGCTCTCCTGAGCTTCATCCTTGGATGTTGGTTGTGACCTCTGCTCCAGCAAATGGAGGAGTCATGCTGGGCTGTCTATTAATAGATCGGCATCATCAGAAAGTTTAATTAGAACAAGGTGGTTTGGCACCTTGCTGCTTTTCCAGCCAAATACCAATGTGATTATTGCCAGGGGCTGACACTCACAGAAAGTCCTCTGCAACCCTGAACTGGCTGCAAAGTTTGTTTCATGACCTGCTGTAAAATAGAATGGAGTTTAGTAAAAGGCCTAAGAAGACTGACTTTTTTATTTGGAGAATCTGGAAAGATTCTTTGTGTGTCAAAAGCCTCTAATCAGAATAATTATCTTCCAGAAAAAAAGTACTGGTGTCCCATTCTCCAGCCTGGTGTCTCATGGAGTGGTTTGGGCTGGCAGGGACATTAAAGATTATCCAGTTCGATGCCCTGCCACGGGCAGGGACACCTTCCACTATCCCAGGTTGCTCCAAGGCCTGTCCAGCTTGGCCTGGGACACTTCCAGCAAGGAGAAATGTTCCCTTTTCCCAAACTGCCATTCCATGCTTGGGAAGGGACGGTGCCAGAGGTATGAAAATGAGGATGTCTCCTTTAATGGTAACAGGAATATCTTCAGAGTGCTTTGAGACCTTAAGAAACAGAATGCTTGTTTGTCTGTGCACCACAATAAAGCTCCTCATACTTCTCATGGTCACATTTTCTGCCATTTATTTACTATTAACTGCTGCACGCCAGAAAAGCTCTCCATCCTGCGAAGACTATGGCAGTGTTGCATTCCCTGCCTTAAGGAGCTGAAGTTTAGAAACCATGGTTAAATGCCAAGCTAGACATTCACTGCACTGAGCCAGGGAGGTAATTGCCGAGGCCTTGCTGGGAAGCACTCCCAGCTGCAAAGCACAGATAGAGGTGTAATTCCAAGAGCTGAGTGCCTGGTGCTGAGTTTAAAATGGCCTGCTTAGAGATAATGGGGGGGGTTATTGCTTCGACAGGAATAAGTGGATTTAAGGCTTTGAATCTCAAGATCAAAAGGAAAGGAAACTCCTTGGAATTGCATTTGATAGTCAGGATCAGAGGAGGATCCTGACTGCTTCTCCCCCTTTCCCCGCGTGCAGACGTGCAGCCAGACGGAGCTGGAGAACTGGATCACGGCGATCCACTCGGCCTGCGCCACCACCGTGGCGCGGCAGCACCACAAGGAGGACACGGTCAAGCTGCTCAAAACTGAGATCAAAAAGCTGGAGCAGAAGATCGACATGGATGAGAAGATGAAGAAAATGGGTGAAATGCAGCTGTCCTCTGTAACAGACTCCAAGAAGAAGAAGACCATACTGGATCAGGTGAGCTCTTGCTCATGTGAAACAAGTCCCTAGTGAGGGTTTAAGGCCTTTTAGAGGTTGTTGGGAGCTCCCTGGAGTAGGTGGGAGCAGGAGAGCTGTGCTGGTTGCCATAGCTGCACCATTTCTTCACTGAGGTCCATCATGGGCTGTCTTCTGCTGGCCTCCAGGAGATTTGGATAGCAGGAAGCTGACAGGCCATGGCTGGAGAATGCCTTGGGGAACAGCTGTTCACACACCAACAGACACTGCTGCTGCTTTAAGTGTGCTTCTGCTGGCAGCTGGGCTGAAGAAGTCATGCCTGGCTTCTGCTTGTCACAAGGGCCTGCCTTGACCTTGTGGCAGCATCCCTGGCTCCCTGGGCCCGCTCTTGCTGCCTTCAAGTGGACAGTGTGGCTGGGTTTCAGAAGCAGTGAGCCTCAAGCAGATGTCTCTCCCACTGCTGCAGCAGAACCTTATTTTGGGAAACTTAACATATGGCTGCTGCTTCCCTCATTTGGAGCTCTCCTACCATGGCTGCCAAGTGTGCCTGTAATGCAAAGCATAGGAAGTAGCTAGGGCTGAGCTAAAGGGATTTATATCCCCTGGAAGCTCGTGAGAAGGGGAAATGGGGGAGAAAAGGGAGGGAGAGGCTAAAGAGCTCCACTCAAATCTGTCAGTCACAGTGAGAGGGCAGAGCAGTCTCTCTCTATGGAACTGAGTTTGTCTGGATGCTTTGAAACTGTTTCCTATAAGCTGTTTGAATTATTTAAATAAGTCCTTCCATGGACTGATTACTGCACTCTTCTACTGATCAGATTAATTATCCCCAGTGTATGGCACCTTTTCAAGCTCTGTTGTTGCTCACAGCAAAGCTGCTGCTGTGGCTGCTGATTTGGGATGCCCTGTGCATGGAGTTTGGTGGGGTTTGCTCTTCTGGTTCCTCAGATGTTCTTGATGCATGAAAGAAACCTCTTAAGGGACTGCTGAGCAGAGAATCCTGGAAATACAATGAAAATTAAAAATGAAAATTTAATCCTGTTAATTAGCATTGTATCAAAGGAGCAGTTGTCCCAGGAGACTTTTGCCACAAATGTAGAAAAGTTGTTTTCTATCTAATCAAAACTCCTTTACTATTTGCATCCTTTGGGGGGTTGGGAGGGCAGGGGAATGTGGGAAAATCGACAATCAGGGTTTGTTGAGTGAGATCAGCACTGGTGAAAAGGATGTGTCACTGGGAATTTTTTCAAGGCATTTACCAGCCTCTTCTCCCCTTCTCTCCCCTTGCTCTGGGGTGCAGATCTTCGTATGGGAGCAGAACCTGGAGCAGTTCCAGATGGACCTGTTCCGGTACCGCTGTTACCTGGCCAGCCTGCAGGGCGGGGAGCTGCCCAACCCGAAGCGCCTGCTAGCCTTCGCCAGCCGCCCCACCAAGGTGGCCATGGGCCGCCTGGGCATCTTCTCCGTCTCGTCCTTCCACGCGCTGGTGAGTTGTCAGGGTCAGCTGGTGAGACCCCGACAGTGTGAAAGTCCTTGTTCCCCTAGCCCGGCAGCCGGAGAAGAGTTTTCAAGGTTGTTTATTTCTTCTTATCTAAACATTCTTTCTCTGACCTGCCAAGCTCTGCTTAGCAAGTGCACCGTAGCATTCTGCCATGCCCTCTCGGGCAGTGTTTACCTTTTATATCAAAAGTTACATACAGTCTGTTTATAACAATGCACCAATATCTAACATCTATGTTGGACATTGTGTCCTTATCCTAAACCAGTAGAAAAGTGTCACCACCACACCAGGACAGGGAGCACAAGAAGAAAGGAGAAGTCTAGGACACGTCCAAATTCCTCCATCTTGTACTCCCTTGAACCCCATTCTAAAAATCCCAAAATTCTACTTTTCCACTCTCTGTTAGTTCAAATATCACACTACTAAAACCCTTATGGCTTCTTACTCCTCATACAAAATTGACAGCTTTTTCCACAGGCTAAAATTGAAGCTACAGGTGTTTTTGACTTCATGCCACAGTCTCTGAGACCCCTGCCAGGGTCTCAAGACAGCCAGGGCAGACAGAGGGGTGTCCTGGACTCCGGCAGTGAGTGGGCACGGGCAGGGCTCCAGAAGCCGGACCTTCAGGAGCGGCTGCTCCCACAGGGGTCTGGCCATGGCTGAAGGAGCAGCTGCTTGCTGCCACGGCCTTGGGGAAGAGCCATCTTTGCCCTAGACATGTGGTTTTGAATTTCCACCACAAACAGATCTTCCTGTTAGAGGAGCAGGGTCATCTCAAGTGTCCGTGCACTTGGGCATGATCCGCACATCCCGTGAAGTGAGTGGGAGCCTTCTGAGGCCCTCAGCAGGTGCTGGCTGAGACCTCCTTGGGCATATCTGACTTTATTCCATATGGATGAAACTACCAATCAACTATTCCAATACCCAGTCTCTGGTCATCAATATCTGATGCTCCACAAGGGAGGGGAAATGTTGTTCTCTGCTACCTATGGTGTGGCAAATAATGGTTGTTTAAACTTAAGTACTGTAACAACCCAGCTCTTAAAAGTACAGGGAAATGTTTTGCAAAGTGGTGGTGTTTTAATGAAGATTTAAATCAAGTTCTTGTCGTTTTGGCTTGGACTCCTGGAGGTTCACAGAAATAGCTGAGCTCCACTGTTGTCTTGTAGATGTCAGCTGTACCCTTCAGTTGAATGCAGAGCTGTAATTCAGTCAGGGGCGTTTTTATTCTTTCCTATATGAAAAGATTAGCGTCATCATCCTGCTAATTGCTGGTGGATTTATTATATTTTTTAAGTGGCGGGCTGTAATTTGCATTTATGCTTTTTTTTTTTTTTTACATCAAGCAAAGCACTGAGCGTTATCCTGAAAAACAGTCTGCCTCTTCATGCTGGTGTCTCTGGAGAGCCAAGGGAAAAATATGTTTGGAAAATGTTGTGTTGGAAGAGATACGTGTTTTCTTCTCCTCTCAGCAAACTCTCATGTCCTCCTTTGCCCCCAGGAACGTGGGGAAATGCAGCCTCATGTCAGGAGCCTTAACTCAAGTTTCAGGAAGGGGATTTACTCAGAGCAGCTGTGGCTGCCTCTGGATCCCTAGAAGTGTCCGAGGCCAGGATGGATGGGACTTGGAGCAGCCTGGGATAGTGGAACGTGTCCCTGCCTATGGCAGGGTGGGGAATAGGATGGGCTTTAAGGTCCCCTTCATCCCAAATGATTCTGTGATTTCATGACCCCAGTCTCCTGAAGATGTTGCTCAGTACATTCATCCAAGGATGTGCTAAGTTACCCCAGGTGGCTCTGCATAAATGTTCCAGGCACAACTGTGAAACCTCTCACAGTCCAGGCTGTGGAAATGGAGATGTTGCTGTGGTAGTCGAGTTCTCCTTTTCCTGGATTTCCCCACATTTCCCAAGGAGGGCCCCTATTCCTCACACAGTTCCGTGGTGCAGCAGCCAGCCCTCTGTTCATGCCAGCTGTAGTTTGGGATCTGTTGCATCAAGTTCCTCAGCTGGGGGATCCTCGGGGACAGGGGTGTTCCTGCAGGCACTGCCAGACATGTGGCAGTGCCATTCTGCTGCTCCGGGCTGTGGGGATGCAGCACTGAGGTGTTCCAGGATCGCTCCCTTTTTGGCAGGAGAGGAGCTCCTCTCCTCAGGCCACCTCCAGGTGGGAAATCTGCTTTCTGGTTGGGCCTGAGCACTTCAGCTCTGATTGATGTCCCACTGATCTGCTCCAGAACTCCCGAGATAGCTGGGCTCAGTAAAGGCAGGGCTCTTGTTGCCACAGGGCATTTTGCAGAGCAGCTGGCACTGCTCTGATGGGAAGGGTCATCTCAGCTCACTTTTCCCCTTCCTGTGCCTTTCCCAATCGTTCAGATGTCACTTATCTTTAAGGAAGTGCAGGCTTAAAATGCCCTGCAAGCCTTTATCTGGCCCTGCTGCGCTTCTGAGTCAGCACCAGGATGCCCAGAGTGTTGCCACAGGAAAGAGCAAAGAGGAAGACAGAGTTTTTGGGAAGCAACAGAGAAGTTTGGAAATCTCAGATTTCACACGTCCAGCTTTGAGACATTGCTAGGAAAAGAAAAATAAAAGAAAAAGCCCAAACTGGTGCTAAGGTTTTGCCCTATGAGGATTAGGCTTCTTTAAAATATCTCACATTAAATGCCAAAAAACGATGGAGGTGGTGTATCCATTTCAATATTTGGTATTGGATGCTGGGAGAAGTGAGTTAATTTGCAGAGAGAAGGCAGCGGCCTGGCAGCATCCCCAGTGTGCCAGCAGTGAGAACTCTGTGCTGCCACTGGATTTGCCTTTTTCGACCCCCCAGACCCCCCAGTTTGGTGGGGCTGTGTGCTGGGGCTGCCGCAGCTCTGATGCTGAAGCCATGTGGCATTGACAGGTGGCGGCTCGCACGGGGGAGTCAGGAGTGAGGAGAAGGACACAGGCTATGTCCAGGTCTGCCAGCAAGAGGAGGAGCAGGTTTTCTTCTCTCTGGGGGCTGGACACTACCTCGAAGAAAAAGCAGGGGAGGCCGAGCATTAACCAGGTAAGAATTTGGGGTATTGTTGTTTGCAGGGGTGGTTTGTTAGCAGGCAGAATGCAGCTCACACCAAGAGTCACTGGCACAGAGTCATGGCATTCCTCATCCCCTTCCAAAATCAGGGACTGGAGCTGCACATGAGGGCATAGCAGCTCCTACCAAAGGATTTGAATTAGCCCTTTTCTTTAGCTGAATTCTGTTGTTGCATTTCTGTTCCTGCTGCTTTTCCTGGAGGTGCCTTTCCTAACCTCAGGAGCAACAAAGCAGCACTGTAAAACAGATATAACTTTGGAGAGGAAAAACCCCAAAACAATCCAGGCTTCTTTGGTTATTTTGAATTTAAAATTTATATTTATATTTTATTTGAATTTAAAATGATGATGTACAATGCTTTAAATGTAGCTGAGTTTGGTGAAAACTTCCTGAAGTGACAAGAAGCTTTGCATTTAGTCAGGACACTCCCTGTTTTGCTTCAGATTTATAAAAAAGCAGAAGTTGTGCTGTTTCCACCCAGTCACTGCCCAGATCTTCCTCTAGAAAACGTGTTCCAGTGTGGTAGGAAGGTGCTTCCCTGTTTTTCTTTCCAAACAATCCCTAATTACAACTTTCACTTTTTGAGAGCCTCATCTAATTGCAATAAATGTAGGCTCTGCCTTTCTTTCTCTTCTCTCACTTCCTATAGGGAGAAAGGCTGGGGACACACACTGTTCTGTGCCCTGTGATTTCTTGTGCTGTCTGTTCAAGCGGCAGTGGGGGATGTTTGTTTTGTTCAGCAGAGGATGATCAGCTTGTTTGGAGCGAGACACTGAAAGTTCACCTGATATTTAGAGGCTGAGCAAAAGCCCAGGGCTTGGCTGGAATGCAGCTCCATGAGCACATTCTCAGTTCCTTGTGCTGATGCTGCAGCATCCCCATTGCTTTGTATTTACTTGCCCCAAATCTCTTATCCTGAGCTGTGTTTTCAAAGCTATTTTTTCCCCCCGAGCTCCCCTCTTTTGTTTTCCCTTTCATAATTGCATTCTTCATGCTGCCTCCCCTGCTCCTGCCCCCCTCACACCTCCACAGCACAGACATGGAGAGGGATTCTGTTCCAAGTTACAGAAAAGTCATTGTGGAGAGAGTTGTAAAACATGTAAAGTTTTGAGAAAGTAGCAGAGTGTCTAAAAGCAGTGCCTGACACATTTCCCTTGCTTGTGCAAAGTGTTGCCTATTGGAAGCAACCAACTGTAAATCCCCAAAAGTCAGAGACCTTTTCCCATCCTGCCTGGTCCCCGCTTCATTTTAGCCAGGGAATAATTAACAGCCCAGCAACTTGATCCTAGGTCTGTGCTGATGTGGAGCTATAAAACTGAACTTTTCAGTTCTCATTATTGGATTCTGCTGCAGCACCAGCCCTGCCTGCCCTTCTGATGCAGCCCTATGCTGATTTGGGGTGGATGCTGGAAATATTCCTGTATGGTCATTCCTCCTGCACAGGATCCTGTTGGTTTTGGCTCTCTGGCTTGTGCTTGGCTTACCAGCTCCTGTTTCATTAGAGAAGGGTTACACTGCCTTGTGCTTGAATGTTTGCTGAGTACATTTTGGCAGCTGGATCATTACAAAGCCAGCCAGAAGCAGAGCCCTTCTGAGTTCTCAGCATTGGCAGAGGTGGGGATGTGTTCATTTCCCCCTTTTACTGGTGAAGAAACCCAGCGCAAAGAGAGATAAAATTAGTCCAGCTCTGCCAAGGCAATCAGGACAGCCCTGAAGCAGAAGTGGCCTCTTATCTTCCTGTACCACCCCATCACCAGCTTGTTTTGCACCTCACTTTCTCTTCCATCAAGCTGCTGTTTTCCTTTTCTCCAGTGCATCTGCAGCAGAGAGGCAGGGAATGTTGGAGAGGTCCCCCAGTTCACTGCCCTGCAAACCTTGGTAGAGAGCCCAGCTCTGGACAGAGACTGGTGCAAAGGAGACCTGTGTTAGACTTGTGCTCAGGAGGAGTGTGGTCCTAGTGAGGAACTGGGGATGGGTGACACAGGACAGCACTTCTCTGTATTTAAGGAATGGCACTTGGAGTGAGCTGACCTGGTATTTGGGATCCCCTCTCTGCTGAAAACAGCTCTTTGTTCTTGTGTTGTTTCTTTTTGGATGACAGCCTCAAGCAACAATATGTTAGAGGGACTGCTGGATGTGACTTACACATCCTGAAGAAGGTTTCTTCTTACCCTGAAGAAGGTTTTCCCCATCCCAAATTTCTACAAGAGTGAAACATTTCTGCAAGCAGCATGTTTGGAGATGGCTGTTTGTATTTCTCAGTTTGAATTCCATGCTGGATGTTAGACAGACTTTTCTGCCCGTGGCACTTGTTTTAAAACCTTCATGTTTTAAAGCAGATTCCATCTCTTGTTCCTCAGGTATTTGGAGAAGGAGTGGATTCAGTGAAGAAATCTCTTGAAGGGATCTTTGATGACACAGTCCCAGATAGCAAGGTAAAACCCCACCTCTCCAGCTGCCTCCTTCCCCTATGTTTGCAGCCAATAAATCCAGGATAAATACTAAGATTTGCTATTTTGTAATTTCTAAGCATTGGAGCTGCAGTACCCATTACAGCCTTGTTAGCATTGGTTTGCCAAGAAACACTGCACATTTCAGCTTTGAATTCAAATCTCCTTTCATCCCTACTATTTTTTTGCTGCATTCCTAGCATTCCCAGTAGCCATAGGGTGAAATCTCAGGAGAAGCACACTGCAGCAGTGTAGCTGTGTGGGTGGCACAGGAGGCAGACTCTACCCTGCTCAGGGAAAACTGCAGGTTCCTGTCCAGACAGGCCTTCAGCCTGGGCTTAGTAGCAAAATATCTTCTCTCTAAGATAATGCTCATAATGCTCTGGTCATTGATGAAGAGGGAGCTGTGTTGGGCTGGGATTGTCATGATGGATTTTGTTTACTTAGAGGGAGAAAGAAGTGGCCCTGAGCAGCGTCCACCAGCACAACCCTGACTGTGATATTTGGGTCCACGAGTACTTCACACCCTCGTGGTTCTGCCTGCCCAACAACCAGCCTGCCCTGACAGTCATCCGGCCTGGGGACACCTCCCGGGACGTGCTGGAAATGATCTGCAAGGTAAACGTGCCCTGGGAAGTCAGTGCAGCCTCCCATGCTGGTGCTTTGACTGCTCTGCACTGGGACACCAGTTCTGTCTTAGATGAAGAACACAAATTACACCATGATGTTGAGGCCAGGAGCGCAGCAGAGAATTTCCTGCAGCTGGAGCTAACTTAGCATTGTGTCCAGGGCCAGGCAGCGGGCTGGGGTTTGCCTTCCTCACTCTGGCTGCTGTGCATGAGCCTGGAAGTGCCTTCACATGCTGGCTCTGCCTCTGCTGCTGCCTTTCCCAGAGCCAGCCATCTCCAGTCCCTGCAGGGGCACCAAGCTGAGTGTGGATCCCCTCTCCGTGCCCCACACTGCGGTGGTGCAGACCCGCTGTGCCCCCAGCCCTGCATCACTCCCACAGTCCTTTCCCCCCTCTGCCAGGCAGGTGATGTGGCTTCACCCCTTCTCAGGAGCCAGGGGACATGTTTCCAGGAGCCATGCCTCCTTCCCAGCCCTCAGGCTGGCACGGGGAGAGCAGCAGCACCAGGAGTGGGAGAAGGTGCCTGTGTTTGGTGCAGAACCAGACCCAACCTCGCGTGGGTGGCAGGAGGGGACAGGGGAAAGCTTTTATCGACATTGAAGCAGGGCGAGAAGAAAACCACCTGGATTTCTTTGCCAGATGAAGTATCAGAGATGTTGGGCCATTGAAAAGAGTTGCATCTCTAAAGAGTTGGAAACTTTGACAAATTAAACACAGGCTTTCAGCTCTGGCAGCTGCATAATGTGTGTTTTCGGAGCGAGCGAGACCCAACTCATGTCACATGCTGCTCTGAAAAGTGAGTCTGCTTTGTACAACAACAACAGCAGGAGAAAAGAAAACATTTATTACTATTGAGAGCTTAACTTTGGGGACTTTCAGAACATGTTGCATGTGCTTCTAAAGAGAGGAAAGGTGAGAGAAAGGCGTTTGTTTCCAGTAATTGTATGGTGCACTTGTCTCTCTGCCAGGTGCGCTGCAGCTTGTGAAAGCTCTGCTTTGTCTTCAGCAAAAGATGACATTTTTGGAGAGAGGCATAACAGGGAATCTGGATGACACATTATTAGTAATGCTTTATTTTTAGGATTTATGTTCTCCTTTGGGTAGGGATGGTTAACTTTAGTGGACTGAATCCTTGGCTGGAGTAAGTTGGTGGAGCTCTGGCTTCAGCAGGTGCCTGCTGAAGGTTTGGTCTCTCTGTGCTTTTGCTGTGGTGGGTGGGGGTGTTTAAGGAGAAGGGGAGGTTGGCGAGTGTTTTTTCAAGAGCTACTATCTGTTTCTTCCCTTTCTGTAAGAGCTTTCAGCCTGAAAGCTCGAGATGCCTTTTTTTTCTGTAGTATTTAATAATCAATCTCTTTCTTCTGTCTCTTGCATTCAGCTCATTTTCCCCCATCCACATCATTTCACATCAGTTTGCCATCTGCCATCTGAGAACCAGTCAAGTTCTGGTACAGTAAACTTTTCAAGCTCTACATCTCATATAAACCTCCTCGTGTTTGTAGATGTGGTTAAATCTGTGCTGCTAAACTGAGCTTGATTCTTCTGTTGGAGAGCATTAAACGCACTAAAGTAATTGTGGAAAATGTGTTCTTATGCTAACATTGCTGCTTGTTATTGTACAGTGAGTTAAGCTTTGGAGGATGCTTTGTGGCACTTTTATGATTCAAGATTGGTGGGAGGAGTGTTTAAAGCATTTTTAAAGTGGTTTCTCAAAGATTTCTCCTAAGATGTAACTAGCAACATCACTTGGAAGGCAGGAAAACTCAGTATATATGCATTAAATTGCTTTCTGTAGCTGATAGGAAATAGTTGGTCCCTTCCAGTCTTAACCATCTTGTGATTCTATGATAATACTGCTCAGTGTAAATTAATGTATATGCATTACTAACATTTGCATAATGGTACATCTTAAAATGGAGGAGGAAATCACACTCTGTCTATGGATTTAGGCAGAGCCAGCGTGGAGATAATGACATCAAAACCCAATATGGAGATAATAGCAGTAAAAAACAAGCCTAGATGACTACATGGCATTTTGTCTTGTGACTGCATAAAAAGTGAGGCAAGAAAGATTTGGTTTTTTTTCCCCACACCATTTATGTTTTTCAAAGGGACCTGCATGAGGGGCAAGAAGCAGGTACCCCAAGGTCTCTGGATTTGTGCTCAGAGTCTCTGAGAAGCTAAGCCTGATGCTCTGGGGGCTTACTTTGCTTTTGGGCTATTGTTTTCCTGCTGAGAGAGCTGGGGCCACACAGGAGCCCTGGGATGACCACGTTCCTGTGGTGCTGCCACAAAGGTCTCGCCCACCAATCTGGGAGAATGTGCCAGGCCCTCTCCTTGGCCAGAAAGCAGCCAGGCTGGGTGAAAAGCTGGGCATGTGTGCCAGCCCAGCGTGGCACTTGGAGCCTCTTGAGTCAGATCCCAGCCCGGCTGTAAATTTTTCTTCTGGAGCACCTCGGTTGAGCTGTTAGGTTGCGCTTTAAACGGGGTTAGCTGCTTAATTTCGTCCAGACCTAGCCAGAGTTATTAGGAGAGAAATAAATAAACCAAAAAGCTGATTTGGATGGCTGAGAGGTATTTTGGGTGGTCTTGAAAGGATATTCATATCATTAAAACTGCCCTGTTGCTGCTCCCACCTCCCCACATATGGATGCAGCTCCCGGGAACAAAAAGTGGGTTAATGGTTTGGCTTATTAGGGAAGCCTGGCAGTGTCCACATTCAAGGGACCTTTTCCTTTCACTTCAGCAGAACATCATGGCCCTATTTGAAACACTTTAACCAGTGTCATATTTTGAAGTAGACACATCCCTGGGGCAACTGTAGGATGTTATTTAGCTAAATGGGGTGGCTCATGGGCTGCTCCTGGTCAGGACTCTCATTTCTGACCTGGATGGGATCACAGTGTACTGGATTGATGGCATCCACTTGGACTGAGGGGGTTTGTTGGAAGAAATGTGTGGCTCTAAATACAAGTGTTTTACCCAGTTTTGTCTTCAGCTGATGCTCTGCCCAGTACCTGGAGACCCCAGACTGGATAAATTATCACATGTGGTGATTTCTGCCTGCATGAGCAGGCTGGAAAGCATCCCTTGGGCCACTTCCACAAGGGAAGGATGTTGATGGGCTGTGGATGGGGTCTCTGTGCCAGCCCTGGGCTTTGGGCAGTGGCATGGGGCTGGGCAGCACAGCTGGCACTGACCGTCAGGCACACTGAGGTGCAGTAGGAGCACAACAGCTTGGGCACAGAGAGGAGATCCTCTGGGGGCAGGAGGAGGAGGCTGCCAGGTTGCCTGGCTCCTTTTTCACAGAATTACAGAATGCTTCAGGTTGGAAAAGACCTGCGAGACCAAGGAGTCCCAGCTGTGCCCAGTACCCACCTTGTCCCCAGCCCAGAGGACTGAGTGCCACGTCCCAGCCTTCCTTGGACACCTCCAGTGATGGGCACTCCAAACCTCCCTTGCCAATCTGTTCTTTTCCATGGGGGAATTCCTGCTGATGTCCACCCTGAGCCTCCCCTGGCCCAGCCTGAGGCTGTTCCCTCCCCTCCTGTCCCTGTTCCTGGGAGCAGAGCCCGACCCCCGCGGCTGTCCCCTCCTGTCAGGGGTTGTGCAGAGCCACAAGGTCCCCCCTGAGCCTCCTTTTCTCCAGGCTGAGCCCCTTCCCAGCTCCCTCAGCCTCTCCAGGTGCTCCAAGCCCTTCGCCAGCTCCGTTCCCTGCCCTGGACACCCCCACATGGATGCATGTGGGGGATGCACTCAGTGGGGTTAGGTCTCCTCTCTTTGTTTTTGTTTAAGACACTTCTGTGTCTAGGGACAGTTAACTAAGCTGACCAGAAAGTAACCCAAGACTCCTCTGTGTAATTTCTGAACCTTTAATGCCAATTCTGCTTCCCTTTAGTTTCTGAGGTGTTTGTATGTGTGTGTCTGTAAAGAGAAGACTACTGAAAACAGCAGTAATCAATGAGAAAAGCAAGCAAGAAGCTGTCCAAAAAAGAAAAGTGAGGGAGTGCAAGGCTATCTCCAACATTCAGCTGTTTTTCTTTCGGCTCTTGATAGGTTTCAGTCATTATTTAATTAACTAGGAATTTGCCTGGATTATGGAGGTTGTTCCATTTCAGGTATTCCATTTCATCCAAGGATAATTTGATCTTTGGGTTGGACATATTTGAACAGAACACTGCAGAGTGCAGCAATAGATCTGTTTTGGTTTTCCTTCTTATTATTGGTAGCTTTTTTTACTCCTGGGCTAATCTAGGCTTTCCAAAGTGTTTCCTGTTCTCTGTGTGTCTGTGGAGGGTGAGGGTGGGATGTTCTCCACAGGTACATTGCTCCTCACCTCAGTGCTGCTGGATCATGGCTGGAACTGGAAAAGCCAGTCTTTAAAAAACAGGACAAACAGGCAATAATGATGCTTTTGCATTTTTCAGATAAGCCATTGTTTTCAGCACAGCCTGAGAAACCTGGGTAATTTGCTGGTGTAAAATAAAAAGGCTGAGGTATAAAGGCCTTTAATAGTGGGATTTCAGAAATTACAGTGAGGAGAATTTACCTCCTGTATCTGTGAATCACTTTGGAGTTTCTCATTAGATTTAGTTTAGGAACTGTGAAAGTAAATTCTGCATGATATCCTTTGTGTTTATCATACTTGTAATATGTTTTAATTACACACTGCATTAACGTCTGCTTAAATCAACCTTATTAATCATGCTGAGAAAAGGTCGTTAACATCTCCCAGACCAAATGCTATATCCTCAGATAATTATAACTAATTCATTAAAATGGTGTGACCTGTTTCCACTGGGATGCAATCCAGGATGCAACTCTTGGCTTCTTCTAGCCAGTGTATCCTGAGCTGCCTTGAATTTAGAGGACAGACAAATTTTTTTTGTGTTCATTAACCTTGGTTGAAATCTGCCACATCATATTTACGTGCTAAATTATGAAGATGCTAAAAAAAACCCAAACCAAACAGAAAACACCTCTCCTGCTCTATTTGGCTCTGTTAGCAGAACATTTAGTTAGAGATGCTTTTATCCAGAGGCATGCTCTGAGGCTTCTCTTCCAGCATAGGCTTATTCCTGGAATGGCTTGGGAGGGAGCAGACTGCCAGGTCAGCAGAGTGCCCTCAGTGGGTACATGGAGCTTATTCCTGGGGGAGAGGAGGAAGGCCAGGTTTGTTCAGGTTTCAGGGCAGGAGATGGTGGAGGAAGGTGCTGCTGGGGCGTTTTTGCTCCTGTGAGGGTCAGAGATGGGGAGAAGACTGCTTTTCTGTCTAAAGGCTCTCTGTCTCTTGCAGACACACCAGCTGGACTACTCTGCTCACTACCTGCGCCTGAAGTTCCTCCTGGAGAACCAGATCCAGTTCTACGTGCCAAAGCCAGAGGAGGAGATCTATGAGCTGGTAATGCCGCCCACTGGGCTAATGAAATGACACTGGGCAGGACACTGTTAATTAGTGTTTATCTGACCTTCTGGAGCAGGCAGACTTTGGCTTTTTAGCTTGCAATTACGGTGCCTTGCAGACCATTTCAAATTGGCCTTCAGCAAAGGGACCTCTCCAAACGTTTCATCCTGTGTTGGTGTTTAGCTCATATTTGTGTGTGGATGTGTCTGGGGAGAGAGGAGGGATAGCCACAGGCAATGTGAGAAAGTCACTCTAAGGAACATTTAAGCTTAACTTCCTCCAAGTTGTCTTTTCCTGTTGTTCATGTTGTCCATGGAAGTTTTAAAGATGGGATGTGAGGCATCAGCACACTGTCTGAGTTTTAAAGAGGGGGAAAATACACAAGTTGTTCGATGTTTTTTGTTTTTGTTTTTGTTTTTGTTTTTTTTTCCTGATGGTAAGGTAAAGATTGAGGTCAAGAAGGTCTGGAGTTATGTGTGAGACTATACTTCCTTAATTGCCTCAGCTGGCTGTTTTCATCTCATTCATCTCGAAAGCAGACTTCAAAGGAATTTTGCCATGAGAGATTAAAAAAAAAAAAGACCAAACAGGATTAGTGTCATGCTTTAACTCTGCAATTTTACACAGGCACACTGTAAACCTTTTTAAAGTCCTTTTCACTGGTGGCTGGTTCACTTATAAAAAGTAAAACATTGCTAGTTATGGAGGGTTTGCTTGTTTAGCAAAGGACTTCTGTGATTTTCCATTAATGCTGTCAACAACAACAACAACAAATAGTGAGAAAGTGCTAGAGGAATGCTAGGACTGGGAAGTGTGATACAGTTGGGGAAAATTAAAACTCAGAGGAGACAGTTGTCTGGAAAGACTCTGGGGACTTGTGTTGAGAGGGTGTAGGATTGACAGAGTCATCACTTAGTGTTTATTGAAATGCTGTAATTAACCCAAAACTCTGTCAGTGGGACCATGCAGGGAATGGTGGAGATGGGTGTTGCAGGATGATATCTGATATGGGGATATTAAACCAACATACTTTGTATGGTTGCTTCTCTGTGTGGGCTTGTTTGGGGAGAGCATGGAGTTACTTCCATGGGGCTGTAACTATTCTGTAATATATTAACTATTCTGTAATACTGATTTTTGTAGTTCTGAGAGAAGCAGGAGAGACAATAGTATTTAATAGGGAAATTACAAACGAGCTCCTTTTCTAAAGGAATAGTTTAGTACTGCAGTCCAAACACTTGAGTTTCAAAATACGGATTATTGTGAATTGCATTTTTACACGCTCAGGGCATCATGTAAACAGAATTAATATTCACCTGTGGGCTCTCGTTCCCCTGGGGCTATGATTTTTTTCCGAAGACAAAGGGCTGGTTTGTTACTTCAGTGCTGAAAGGCAGAGGGATTTGCAGCTGGAACGAGGGACTTCTGGGCTGTTGCCTAGGTGTGAATTTGTCCTGGTCTCCCAGGAAGGATGCTAATGACCATTTCAAAGACTTGGGGGCTTTGCTTTGTACAAATAAAGGTGTTAAAGGTGAAATGTCAGGCTGAGGTATAGCAAATCTGATAGTCTGATAATGAAGAAATGTATTTAAGAAACAAAATCCCTTCTTGTGATTTTAATGCTGTTGAATAATTGAATTCCTTCAATGTCTTCATTAAAATAATATAAAACATTAAGCTATTGCTACCTGTAAATTAGGAAAACGGGAACAGAATGCTCTGTTTATCCTGCACTCAAGATGGTATTGACTGAGGGAAATAGATGCATGCTCTGTTTTGTGGTGGGGTGGGAAAACACTGCTTCCTCCTCTCTAACTGTTCTAACAGCAGAGCTGAGTGACACTGCTAATGCCTCTCGCACAGGTGGAGAGAAACTGATAAATAATGACCACAGTCCCTCTCTTCTGCCTGTAATTAAAAACCAAATATCTGTTTCAAATGATTACAGTTGATGTGTCCTCATCATATTTTTGTGTTTGTTTTTTCCCCCCTCTATTCAGCTGTACAAGGAAATAGAAATCTGTCAGAAAATTACCCAGCACATTCAGATGGAGAAGTCTGATGCATCCTCTGATATTTATGGTGAGTTACTCTCTGCCTTGTTTTGCTGTCTCTCCCCAGTCTGTTCTAGCAGGTTCTTGCGTGCTTTTTACTGATGCACCTGAAAGGTCTCTTGAGCACAGTGAGAAAAGCATTTTTGATTCTTGAGCCACCCACAGCAACATTCACCTGCCCTGGAAGAGGGCAGCTTTGTTCGGAGTGCTCTGAACGTGGCTCTCCTGGAGCTGCAGGATGTGCAGGAGGATAAATGTTTGGTTGCTGCTGTAGTTGCTCCCAGCAGCACCAACGGAGGGTGTGGGTGGGAGCAGCATCCTTTGCCAGTTGTCACATCTCACATAGAGCCTTCAGGCCCCTGCTGGAGGCTGTGCTGCGGCTGCCACGCTGCCCAGAGCCTTCAGGGCCCTGCAGCTCCACTCTTCCTCCTTGTTCCACTCCTCGCTCCCTCGTCCTTGCCCCCTCCTTGGGAGCATCGCTGGGGGTACGAGGCATCTAAGTCCTGTGGCCAGGCAGCTCCAGAGAGTCTGTTTGGCTTCTTCACACCTGCCAGGGCCACCCAAGGTGGGTTCCCACCTGGTCCCATCATTCCTGAGGCTGGGGATGCCTGGCTCCAGGGCTCAAGGGTGTCCCATGGATGCTCCAGCCCTCGAGGATGTCCCATGGACACCTGGAGCCAGGATTTGACATGTGGCACAGCTGTGTGAAGCAGAAAACAGGGAAGGGTCTCCCTGTGTAATTTCAGCAGAATCTCTCATCTCTCTGTAATTCATACTTCTCAGCTTCCAGGTATTTCAGGTTAAAACCCTCCAAGCCTGGTGAGTTTGCCCTTTGGCCTGGCAGTTACAATTTTGGAGTGTATTTTAGAGTTATCTGTGCAACCTCCCCCACAGGAAGCCAGTCTGCATATTTTTGTGGTTTATCTAAATATTCTGTTTTAATGGCTAGAATAATTCTGAATCCCCAAACTACTTATTATACAGCTGCAGGCCATTGGAATATTGAGCTCTGCTACAAAGCAGTGGGACTGGCTGGGGCTTGAATACTGAAGGCCTAAGAAAGAAATATTCACCAGCCCAGTGATGGTTTAGGATTCATATTCATGCCTGAAAGCACTGCAAGAGTTGGGGCTCTCATAGCATTGCCTGTTTATTTCTTTTTCTTTTTTTTTTTTTCTATGTGAAAAATGGGGAAAAAAAGTGAAATGCACTGTGGTGTCCTGTGAGATGAGATCAGCTGTGTGAGGTTGGGATGTATCTGTGAAGTGCTCTGACCCTGCAGCAGGGAATGTTAAAAGCACCCCAAAAAAGCTGACTTTTCTCTCATTGAGAGAAAATAGCCAAATGTGGTTTGCCTCTAATTGGCAGAAGGATTTCTGTGGTCTGTATGTGTCTACTAGCATGTTCATCCAGTGACAAGTGTGTGCTGAAATCACACACTCCTGCAGCAGTTTGGGCTGGACAGGGCCTTAAAGATCACCTCATGCCAAGACCACATCTCAGGGAGAGCTCACCTGGGAACCTTCTGTGGTGTTTCTTCTCCCAGCAGTGTGTCTGTGGTAGTAAGAGGCACTCCTGGAGGGTCTAGCCAGTGTTGGATCCCTCACAGGATGCTTTGCTGATGCCTAAGCATAGATGTTCTCCCCTCTTTGGCTGGTATTCTTTTCTCTTTGCCAGGGCTGTGAGGGCAGAATCATGAAGTATCCTTGCATTCCAGCTGGTGGATGTATCTGGTTATGCCAGGGGTCTGAGGGGATTATCTGGAGGTGGATTTGTTCAAGGCCACGTGCACTCAGAGATGCAGATTTTTGTTCTTCTGTCATCAGAACTTTGCAGTGAAGAGAAGGCTCTGCCTGGGTCACCACCCATCTCTTCCCACCTATGTTTCAGAGTCCATGCACAGTTTGATTGTAATGTTTTTGGCAGGAATGCCAGCTTATGCAATCACTGTGGCTTCCACCTACTCCTGCCCTTCCTCTGCCACAATGTTTGTGTGGAGCCCCTGTGGAAGCCAGCCAGATGGGAACTGTACATTCCTGCTGTCCCCACGTGTGTACAGACTGCACACCCACTGGGTAAGGTGTTTCTCACCTGAGTGCATGGCTGGGAAAGCACTGGCACTCCTGCTGCAAGCGCTGGGAGAGCCAGCCGCTGTCACAGCTGTGGGAATACAGCAGGGCAGGGTCACATTCTATCTGTGGAGAGGTTAACTGGGTGTGTGACATTACCGCTTCCAGGCTGTTGCCAGCTGCCCATCTCTCATCTCTTAAAGCTGATGACAACCTGTGTAATTGCTCCTTATACCGTTTCTGCCAGGAGTAACTGCATGATTTGTGGGTATGGCTGAAAGATGAATTAAGAAGCAGCTATGTGTGCATTTAGGCCTGATGGATTGAAGGAGGCAGAGGCCTTCTCATGCAGGAATCCTAAATCCCACAGTTCTGTGGGTTGGGTTGGAAGGGACCTTAAAGCTCATTCTATTCCATCTTCTGCCATGGGCAGGGATATCTTCCCCCATCCCAGTGTGCTCCAAGCCCCAGTGTCCAGCCTGGCCTTGTACACTTCCAGGGATCCAGGAGCAGCCACAGCTTCTCTGGGCACCCTGTGCCTGGGCCTCCCCACCCTCACAGGGAATTCCTTCCCAATATCCCATCTAAACTTGCTGTCTTTCAGTTTGAAGGCATTCCCCCTCATCCTGTCACTCCTTGTCATGAGTCTCTCTCCATCCTTCCTGTGGGCTCCCTTCAGGAAAGCTGCAGTGAGCTCACACCAAAGCTTCTCTTCCTCAGGCTGAACAGTCCCAGTTCTCTCAGCCTTTACTCGTAGGAGAAATGGAGCCTGGGGCTGCTTGGGCACGCTGATCTCCTCCCAGCGAGAGCCTGAGCTGCCCCTCAGCCTGGTTTTAACGTGTGGTGTTTGGCCCAAAACAGCATTTCAGTAGAAAAGGACTCTTAGGAACTGGTGCTTTGTGCTGACTCAGACTGCAGCCTTGGGCACACTGCTGTTTTTCCAGGGTTTTCCAGGTAGGCTTTGTGGTGATGACAGCCAATAACTACTATGTTTTGCAGCTGCTCTTTTAGTCGAGGATTCTTCTCTCTGCCAAAGCCGGTGTGTTGAGCGAGCTTCACAAATTTCATTTGATTCAGCCCGAGTAGCTCACATGCAGCTTCCAAGTAAGCCATGAAAGGCCATATGCTTCTCACTTCTGAGCTGCCACGTTCTTCCCCCTCTTTCCTTCTTTTTTTTAAATTTTATTTTTAAATCATGGATGAAAAAATAACTCTCAGCTGTAAGGATCAGCTTGAAAGCAGTCCTAAAATCAGGATAGGCTCCCAGCACATCTGCATTGCTTGGCTGATGGCTGATTCTGTGTCAAAACAAACGACTCCCCCCCAGAGGTTTGTACATGTTTTTTAGTCTCTAGAAAAAGAGAGAGCAAATGGTTGCCTGCACTCATTTAGGGAGTAATGAAGTTTCAGAAAGGCAAATGTTCTGCTTTAGTAACTCTCCACAGTAAATAAACAACCTGCATTTAACTTGGCAGTCATATTTCCTTTGCAGTTGTTATCTTACTGTGTCACCCACAAATGGCAGGAAAATCCCCCTGAGCCCAAAGCTCACAGTCCCATTTGCAGTGTTTAGAATGAGGCTGTGTCAGCACTTCCACTCCAAGACTGCTCTGCAGGTCTCTGGTGAGCATGAAACATGTGCCCAGAGACTTGGCAAATGACAGGCTGTGCCAGCAGCAGCTGCAAAGAGGAAGGGGCATTTTTACAAACATGCCCAGCCCAGGAGTCTCAAAAAGCAGAGGTCAGCACTCTGTTCTGGCAGGAGGTGTTGTGCCTTGCCTGAGTTTGGGGCAGCCCATTGTGGCTCTTGGATTCCCAGCTTTTGTCCCAAACCACATCTCTGTGCAGCTTTGGTCTGCAAACAGCAAAACCTGGAGTGACCTTTGATGGCAAGAGAATTGGGAGTCTGTTCTAAGGCTTTGCAGCTGTGGTATCCTCAAATATGTCTGTAGATAATTGGTATATGCACTCAGAAATTCAGCTCAGGATTTGTTAGAGTCACTTTGCTGAACTTGCCCATTGCGTTTGTAAAGGTTTGAGGGGAGGGAGAGGGGAGGGATTCCCACCTGCTCACAGCAGGGACAGCACAGCCTTGGCTGCAGGGTACGTGGCTGGGACACCCTGGAAGGGGCTGGCTTCCTTTGACCTCTCGTGGGTGTCTCCCCAGGTTTCTCTATGTCCTCCGTGGAAGAGGAGGGGATTCGCCGGCTGTACGTGAACGGCGTCAAGGAGACGGGCCTGGCTTTCAGGAAAGGTAAAACACTCCTCAGAGCCCTCCCAGGTCAGTCACTGCCACATGAATACGTGGAAGCATCTCAGTCCTCCCTGTGGCTAGGATTGCCGCCTCTGGTTCTGCTCCCAGCCTTTGCAGGCAGTGCTTGAGGCAGAAGGCAGCAGGGGATGGCCAGGCTGGTCCCAAGGCAAAGCAGGGTCTGCTTCAGTGCAGCTTATCCAAGCTGAGGCCAAGCATGGCACTGCACTTCCATCCTTTGCCTCCCTTGCTGCACAGGGGCAGGGAGCTGGGCAGCTGAAACCCACCCACATTCTGAACTAGAAGGTGGAGACCATGAGGGGTGAGAAGATCCTCATCTCTTCATAGTCCATTGGTGTGTGCAGAGCCCTCAGAAGCACCCTCAGAGTTGTCCTGGCAAGGGCTTTCATGGCCTTGCAGAGCTTATTCAGCAGCTGGCCCTTGCCAAAAGCTGTTCCAAGGCTGCTGTTCCCCAGGCTGCTGCACCCTTGACCTGGTGCTGACTCTGGCACTCTGCTGAGCCAGTCCAGCTGATGGAAAACTGCCCTGGCAGTTCCTGGGACCTGGGCTGGTGGAGCTGGCCAGTGTGGTCGAGAATGAGTGGCCAAAGGGGCACGGTGGAGGCAGAAACAGGAAAGAAGAAGCAGTAGTCAGGGAATAGGGGACAGCCTGGAGGTGCACCCCAGCTTCAGAAACCCACGTAGATGTGTGTTAAACATGAAAAGCCCATCTTGCTCTTTCTTGTCCCTCAGCCCTGCAGCATTCCCTGTTTAGCAGGAGGGATATCCTGCCAAAAGCCCTGGCCAGAGGCTGGGGGGGTCTCAGGCTGCCACAGGGAAACGCTGTGGGTTCCTGTGTGGAGGAGAGCGAGTGTTAGGAGGGGGTGGGTGGGGGTTTCATCAGGGCTTCCCTAGTTTGCTTTTGGTTACTGCTGGGTGATGTGTGAGCACAGAGTGCCTCCTGCCGGGCTGCAGTGCAAGCACAGGCACTGGTAACAACTGGGATGCGGAGTTGCTCAGAGCTGACCTGGAGAGGCACTTCTGTATGAACAGCAAGCAGTCAGCAGGATACTGGGACAAGATTCCCTGGGGTAGCAGCAGGAAGGGAGGAAAACTCTCTGTGCCTCCCATTATTTATATGCATTGACTGCATCTGACTGCCCTCCATGAGATGAGATGCTGCATTTAATTTCCAATCTTTCCTCCAATTAGAAGACTTTTATTTGCTCCCGGTGATTTTTGTGATTTATCCTTTTTGTTTTTTCTGTTGGCCTGCCTTAGCAAGGCAGGCATTCCTTATTGGAATTATTGCACTGAGATAGATATGAGGTTTTATCCCACACAATCCAAAACAAAGACTGCAAAGGGTAAATGAGGCCCAGATCCAATGTTTATGGTTGCAGGCCTATTAGTGTGCTACTATTATGCCACAGAATCACTAAGTAGAATGAATTAAGTAATGCAAAATGCTTGACTTGCCTTGTTTTGTCCTTCTTTCAGCTATGATTTTACAGTCCATTTACTTTGTAGCTACTCTATCTAGTTCATTTTATTCTCCCTGAAACTGCATACCACACTAGAGTTTCCGGGCACAATTACGTGCATTTAGGGAGATCTCCATTTTCCGAAGGAAGCTCCCTTCCTAAAGAAGTTTCTTCCTGCAGTGTGGGCCAGCACTCTGTCTCCTGGAGGCTTCATCCAGGCTTTCAGGATGCCAGCACAGGGCAGGGATGGTCACCCCTGTCCTGTGGCCACTATAAATGCCAGCTGTCAAACCTGTAAAGGCAAGGGTGGAGCTGGGGATGGTGCAGCAGCCGGGGCTCTGGCACTGCCATTCCCTGGGTGCTGCTGCCTGTCTGCCCCCGGGGTTATTTGGTATTAAACCCTGCTGCAGCTCACTGCTGCTGCTCAGGGAGGGCCCGACTGGCCATGGGGAAGGTCAGGATTGCCGTGTCACCTGGCAGGGCTGCACGCTGTCCTCAGCATCCGGGGAGTCAGCTGCTTCCCTGCGCATCCCCTTCTCCCTGGGGCACTGCTGCTATAAATAACTCCTGGAATCAGGCTGGCAGAAAATCCATGGCTGGGTAAGCAAGGCTCAGATCTGCCTTCTGAGGATCCATGTGCTGCCTTGGCATTCAGGAAGGGTCACTGTGCTTTAGGGTGCAGTGTGCACAGCAGCTGTGCTGTGGGGAAAAAGGGAATCAGTTGTTGCTGGCACATTGTGAGGGACTTCTGGGCACTCTGCTCTTAGGGTGGCACTGGAGGAGCAGCCAGACAGCAGATCTCCTGAGGTCCATCAAATTTCAGTGTCATCTGCAGTCATTAATGATTATGTCTAGACACAACCACCATCCTTGATGAGCTCCTTGCTGTCTGTGGGGAGCAGTGCTGTGCGAGTCTGACCCGTTCCTCCATGTCACAGGCCTGAAAGCCGGGGATGAAGTGCTGGAGATCAACCAGAGAGCGGCTGAGGAGCTGGACTCGGCGCTGCTGAAGGACGCCCTGGTGCAGCCCTCGCTGTGCCTCACCGTGCGCACCCACCCTGAGCCAGAGGAGGCCCAGAGGCTGGGCCAGCCCCCGCCACGGCGCCCAGAGAACCCCCTGGAGCCCGGGGACAGCAGCCTGCCCTTCCCTGGGGGCAGCCAAGGTACTGGGCTCAGCTCACAAGCCATCATTCTGTGCTGGGAGGGGGGGGGCAGCTACAGCCTGCGCTGGCCAGGTGGAACCAGGGCTCTGCAAGATGGGAAGTCACAGGCTGCCCTTTAGCCCAGCAAAGATCTTTAAAATAGCAGCACAAGGCTGGGCTTACTTACAGTGTGTAGAAGTTAACAGGCTGCCAGCTCTTGGTCAGGCTGTCTCACTGTCCTTCTCAGAGAAACAGGTGCCAGGTTCAGTGTCTTTGATCTCTAACTGATGTGCTGGACTACAGTTCTGACTGTGTGGGTCCAGGCAGGAGACAGCAGAGTAACATGAGTCTGTGTTCGATGGCCATTATTGTTATTGTGACTCTGTCTTCAGGGTGTTACCTTTCCTTTCTTTACCTTCCCTCTGTTTGCCTGCACCCACTCACCTGATTTTCTCCCTGGCAGCTGCAAGCAGGCATGAGTGAGTGGAGGGACAGGGCAGGAGTGAGGGGGAGGGATGGATGACCATGCCCACCGTCAGCCTGTGACACCTGTGCCATCACCACAGGCACCTCACATCCTCAGGCTGGGCCCAGGACGGTCACAGAACCAAGTGCTCCCTTCTGGGAAACTCAGGAGGTGCTTTTTCCTCTGGATCTGCCCACAGGATGGATCTACGTGTGTCCAGGGGAGGAAGAGTTAAAGCAATATTTAACTCTTTAATTCTTTGGGGCACCACTACATCAGACAGGTCTCAAGCTGTTGGAGAGTGCCCAAAGGAGGGACATGAGGTTGGTGAAGGATCTGGAGAGGCCACACAAGGAGCAGCTGAGTGCACTTGGAATGTTCAGCTGGAGGAGAGGAGACTGAGGGGAATCTCACTGGGGTCTGCAGGTTCCTCAAGAGGGACAGCTCTGATTTCTGCTCCCTGAGACAGTGACAGGGAAGAGCTGGAGCTGTGCCAGAGAGGTTTGTGTTGGATATTAGAGGTGCTGGGCACTGCCCAGGCTGCCCAGGGCATGGGCATGGCCCCACAGAGCTCCAGGAACGTTTGGACAGTGCTGCAGGGATGCTCAGGGTGGGATTGTTCGTGTGTCCATGCAGGGACAGGAGCTGGACTGGATGTTCCTTGTGGGGCCCTTCCAGCTCAGGAGATTCTGTGGCTCTGTGATTCATCCTCTCTGGGGTCAGCCAGGAGCACAGGAGCTCTGTGTGTTTGGTGAGATGCACTAATAACTCATAGGGATGTTTTAAAACACCTATGGATAGGAATTGACGTTACAGCCTGATATATGCAGGTGATCCCAAAGCACAGTGCCATGGGAAGGGGCATTCCTGCTCACCACACTGCCCTGCTCAGAGAACCCATCTGGCAGAAAATTAATCTTTAGCAGCTGGGAATTGTTCGCCATGATTGGTTCCTGAATTTCTATGTGCTCCTCCAGATCTGGCAACAGAAGAGGACATTGGTCATGCCTCTTGCTTCAGTTTTTTGGAATCATTTAAAATACAGGAAAAATCAGTGGAATTTCCAGAATTAAGGAGTTTCTAGGTAATAAAACTGTTCTGAGACTGGCTTTGGGGAGTGTGATATTCATAGCAAGTGGAAAACAGGGAGCAAGTTAAGCTTCTACAGAGCTTACTGCAAATCCTTCTGAGGGGACTGCAAAAAGCAACCTCGTGTAAGATGTGGACTAAACCTACACAGGCAGTTAAAATTCAACACTTTCATGAAATTTTCCCTTTTTAATTTTCATGGAAGTTTTCCCAGTTAGGCTTTTGTGCTGGAAAATCGAGGTAGTAGTCTTGTACATTTTCATAGCTGGCCACAAGATGCCCCCATTTGCTGCTCAACAGCAGCTTTTCACAAGTCTCTTGTCTTTGCCTGTGATTTGTCACTGAAACCCTGAGTGCTGGGTTCTTGGAGCTCAGCTTTCCCCGGAGGTGTCTGCCCTGGGAGCAGAGATTTCTGTGTTCTCCCAACACTCATTCCTTCTGAGCACAGGGAATATTGGGTTGGGATATGTTCCTCCCCAAAAGAAGGAGAATATTTCTTTCAGCCAGCAGGAGGAGTGCAGGTGTGCCTGGCAGCCTCTGTAGCTGCCACATGAAATAATTTGGGATGTTTAGCCCAGGTGGGAGTGAAATCAGGGCTCTGTACCCAAGTGTGTGACTGGGAGGCAGGTGATGTTCCCCACCCATTTCCCTCCAGTTAGGTGTGTGTAAAGCACAGTGTTTTACTGAAGCTTTGCTTTTTCTGCTCCTGTTACCTGAAGTGGAATCCATTTGACATTTTAAAAGGGGTCTGTGCTTGTATTTGGGATACTGTGGTGTTACTTTAGATTTTTGTTCTTGGCTTCACAGCTTCTTGCATAGAGCAGAGAAGTATGAAATAGCCAGTGACCTATTTATTTGTGTCCTTGTTGATTGCAGGCAGTCTGGCTGGACAGGCAGATTAGCTCCATGATTTCTGCTGGATGCTTTTTTATTTACAGGACACAGATTCTGTCTGTGGCCAAGGCACTGCAGGGGGACAGTGCCAGCGGGCACACAGCACCTGTGGGCATATCCCTTCTCCAGGAATCCAGCATCTGGGTCTAGGATCATGCTGGTGTCTCAGCATTATCTTCTTCCCTAGCAATCCTCCTTCAGCTGTGAAGGCAGCAAAGAGTAGATTTTCATTTTTGTATGAGGCAAATGATGCTGTGTATTTTCAAAATATGAAAGATAGGTGTTACTTTATTTTTTTGAGGAAGCTTTCCTGGTGCCTTGCTGCTCAGTGGGAGGTGTAAGGGAGCAAAGCAGGGCTGTGTTCTTGGGAGTGGACCTCCCTGGAGTGTCTGCCAGAGCTCCTGTTAAATCTGACATCGCTCGCAGCTCTTCCATCACCTGGAACTCCCTTGCACATGTTGAGCTTGGGGCTGGAGCAGCAAATCAACTCTGTGGCCGTGGTTACTTCACTGTGTTTGCTGAACAGGTTATTCTGGAATTGACCTTGGGTTTTCTATCTCTGATTGATGTGAGAGCTGCCATCCTGGGCTCGACGGATGCTGCGCTGCCTTTGCAGAGCCACAAGTTTTTTTCCTTTCATCTCCTACTGCTTTTCCTGGCGCTGGGTTCTCTCCTGCTAACACTGCCTGCATAAATGTGGCAGAGGAGGATTAACTGTGGTTCTGTCTGGAGCCCCACAGCAGGTTTTCCTTAGTGCCTAAAAGGATCAGTGGGGTCTGTCTCCCCTCCCCATGAGGAGTCTGCTGCCTGCCCATTCTGTTCCCCTGGGTGCAGGGAATGAGAGCTGAAAGCTGGGAACACAGCCTTGGATCTCCCCAGAGCATCAGGAAGGTGTTCTGCTATTAGAAGAGGATTTGGGAATGGGAGTAGTACCCATATTTCTTTGTGGTCTCCTCACAATTCACTCCCTTCTTTCAGTGTGGGGCAGAGTCTCTGAGGTTTAGGCTTTGCCTGCTCCTGGATTTTGGAGAATTTTAGCATGGGGGATAATGTCAAGCACATAAATCACCACGCAAAATGGATAAAAACTGAAAAATAAAGTGCCCCCCTGCTTGCAGTGGGTGTATCACTCTGCTAGGTAGGAACAGGTGGGTGTTTTAGGGAGTTTGTTATTTTGTGGCTCAGAGAGCAGCCATTTAACACACAGGCTAAATCCATGCTGTAAAACTGAAACTTCTGCTGCACTGTAAGAGCAGCCACTGTTTTTTTTTTTCCATCCTCGTCCATCACGGGCCCCCTTGGACTGAGCAATTTGGATTTCAGAACCACCTGAGGCCCTAGTGACCCTAATTGCTTCATGGTTATTTTCACGGGGCTGATTTCAGGCTTATTGTAGTGCTGTTCTTGTTCTTGATATAGCAATTCCAGGGCACTTCCTGCAGCAGACACTGGGGGGCTTCGGTCTAGGATTCATTTCTCATCCTGAATTCCCCAAATTGCTGTGGTGCTGCCTCGCCAGGGCTGGACCTGCAGGAGGCAAGGCTGGTGTTCCCCATTTCCCCATGGAAATGAACCCCTCGTTCCCCATTACCCCATGGAAATGAATCCCTCATTCCCCATTTCCCCCTAGAAATGAACCCCTCTTTCCCCATTTCCCCCTGGAAATGAACGCCTCATTCCCCATTTCTTCCTGGAAATGAATCCCTTGTTCCCCATTTCACCATGGAAATGAATCCCTCATTCCCCATTTTCCCCCTGGAAATGAATCCCTTGTACCCAGCATCCCAGGGCACACGCTCCTCATAGTTCAGTGTTTCAGAGCTAATGAGAAATCTTCTGCAAGGAAGAAAAAAGGATATACTCCCCTGTTTTACTGCAGATTTATAGGTGAAATGCCATCTTAAGTGAAAATTTAATCCTAGACACCATTCCCTAACAACTCCTATCAAAAATGGTGCATTTAATGACAGAGCCTCTTCAACAAGGCACTCTGTTGTCATAACAGGGCCATCCTCTGGCAGCATTTGGATTAAGGAAGCTGCTGTTAAACTGCCCAAATAGATGCTATTGGGGTATTTTTGAAGCTTAGGCACTGAGGTGCAGGATTCCTGGTGTGCATTTTGTGTTAGCAGGGTGCACACTTGGAGCTTTGTGCTGCAGCTGGCAGAGCTTGGCTCAGGATATTTATTTCCATGGCATTGAAATAAATATATAAATAGTAATAAATAAATATATAGCCTGGCAGCAAGAAGGAGGCTTTAGGAGAAGTCACACACATTGTGGAATTCTCATTAAAACACCAGTCCTGCAAACTGGAAATAGCAGTCATGGAAAATTACAGCCAAGTGTTGGGCTGGTGGTGAAGCTTTCCATGATTCTCCAGGCCTTTAAGCCCCAGGACCTTTGCTTCAGTGATAGAAAACTTCCTTCTCTTGTCCTAGTTGTAGCCACAAGTGGAGTTATTTAATGGGCATTGATCACACTGTCACAGGTATGACCCTGCTGAGGGGCTCCTGTGACCTCCCTCTGTGCTGGGGCCACACACAGGGGTTTGACCCTATTTTCCTGCTGCTTTTTTGGATTTACCCTTCTAATTCCTTCATGTCCCATGAAGGCAGCAAATGGCAGTGGTCAGAAGGAGGGAAAGCATGCTCACTTTCCTGACAGAGCTAAATAAGGATTCACAGGGCAAAAAGCAGGTTATGGAATGATCCTGACAGAAGTGGGACGGGAGCTGGGAGCTATTCACAGGCAGGAACATGCAGCTTTATTGCTCTGGTTGCATTTAACAAGCAGCAGGTAAACCTGCTCAGGTCCCTGCTGGCCAAAGGCATCAGGAACAGCCTGAGCAAACGTGCTGTGTGTCTGCTTCTGTGAAAGATTCCTGTCTGCTGGCTGGAACTGCAGGAAACTGGTTAAATGGGGCTTTGGCACACGGGAAAAGGAAAAGGGGTGGCTTAAAAGTAGTGTGAACAAATATTATTACCTTGGTTTGGGGTGAGGAACACCTACAAGGTGCATTTCACACAGCTTGAGAAGGGAAATTAATTGCAATGAAAAAAAACAGACTGCCCCACACAAATTAAGGCACATAGCTTTTTTTTTTGTTTTGGTTTTTTAAATGGACACCTTGAAAATTCTTTTTCACACGTTAATAGGGAGAGCAGAAAGCTGATAGATTTGATAAAATCTGGGCAAGGCTCAGAAAACTGAACTTCTTAGAGAAAAAAAACTTCTTCAAATATATTCTGTGTTGCCAAACAACCCCTCCAGGCACATCTTTTTGCAAGATTAGCCCTCCCTTTTCAGAAGAGGGGCCTGAGCTCTGAGCTACCTTTAATGTCCTTTCCATTTCATCAGTGCCCAACTTGGCTCCATCCCAGTGAGCTGTGTTCTGAAGTTATTTCCAGATTTCCCAATTCTGGCTTTTCCAGATTATCTCTGGACCGTAACAAAGTGGGAAATCTCGCACAGTCATGCAAATTATTTTTAATAATGGGGTCTAAAAGCTTGCCTGAACAACAGCTGAACATTGGGTCCTGACTCCTAAAAAGGTCTAAAACTGGATTTGCTTCCTCAGCAAGTGAGTGTGTCGGGCCAGAAGTGCAGGCAGTGGAATCACCAGGGCAGGCTGGCCAGCTCCAAGAGCTGCATACTCACAGTTTCCATGTGAATCCACTGGGGTAAAAGGTCCTTGGCACTGCTCACCAGCCAAGCACTGAAAGCTGGATGTCAGGATTTCAATGGGACATTTTAGCTTTATCTCTGAATTTGCAGTTACCAGGGAAATGATGTCTGGCCATAACCTGTTTGTTTTTACACCTGTGCTGCAAGCCCTCCTTGGAGGTCCTTGGATGCCTCTGGCACAAGCTCTTGTTGGAATGTGTTGGTATTCCATGGGAGCTCCACGGTTGCAGCAGCTTTTCCTGGGGATTTTGGGGAGCTGTGGCCTTGTTTTCACACCCGTGTCGCTCTGGCAGGGCACTCCCTCTGCAGTGACCCTGACAGCTCAGCCGAGGCAGCCCCGGAGGAGCTGGAAGCACAGGACCTGGAGTCATCCGATGAGGCCGAGAAGATGAGCAAGGTGAGGAGGTTCAGTTTTCACCTTTCCTGGTGAAAAGAAACCACTGGTTTTACTGTGGAGGTCTTTATGGATGATCCTGGATGGAACAAATTGGGGGTTTGGTCGTGGCAGGTCACCTGCTGCCTCTTCAGCAAGATCCAAGGGTGGGTTCACATCTCCAGTACCCTGTGATAATGTTCCCCACACAGTTTGTAAATGGGCTGGTTCATCACCTCCATCCCCAGAGCAGCTCCACTAAACCACGTGGATTAATAGCATTTCTTATTCTTTCCTGATTACTAGGCTTAGGACAAATGTAAATGAAACTGTATTTCCTGTAAGCAGCAGCATCGCTCACATGCAGGTTTCTAACTGCAAACTAATCACTGCCAATCTGCCTCAAACTGAAGGAAAACTCTCCAGTTATAGCCAAGAGCTTGTGCAAATGAGTTGCTAATTGCCATCGATTAAGGGATGGTTCCACAGTGGTTGGTGGTGACAGTAGGTGATGATTGATGGCTTCTGATAATCCAGCGAGATGATTTTGATTGCTTTTAGGTATTTGTGATGTAGGTGATGCTGAGAGTTTATGGCTATTTCTCTCCACAGTTAATGGTCTAATGAGAATTAGATCTCAGTTTGTTGGTGTTTCCCCTCCGTGCATGTTTTCTCTGCTGTTCTAACCAAGCTGTGTTGTAGTGAGCTCTGGGCTGGTCCCTTGCTGCTCTGCTGCAGAGAAAGGAAGGAAAAGACCTTGACCTCCTTCTTTCCTGATCCCTTGTGTCACACTAGCCTGGAGTTGTGTCCTTGATAGCCAGACAGTGGAAGTCAGATACAGAAAAACATGAAATGCTCACAGGGAAGGGGATTACAGTTTGTTTCTAGGTCTTATTGAGGAACTTTTTCTTGTAAGTACAAATAATTTCTTATTCGGTCAGTGGCCTTGTTTGTTGATAGTTTGGAATTTTTAACTGTAAATTTCTTCTCTGTTGAGGTGGGGTTTTTTCAGCACACACCACAACACTTCTCCTATAAGTAAAGATATTTGTTGATACTTTGTGATTTTTATCTATAATTTTCTTCTATAGTAAGTGTAGATGTTTGTTGAGAGTTTGAGAATTTTAACTGTAAGTTTCTACTCCAGTGAGTGGAAATGCTTGTTGATAGTTTGGGATTTTTAACTGTAAATTTCTTTTCTATTAAGTGGAAGTGTTTGTTGATAGTTTTACCTGTAAATTTCTTCTCCTGTAATTTGAAGCATTTGTTGATACCTTGTGATTTTTACCTGTAAATTTCTTCTTTAGTAAGTGGAGATGTTTGTTGATAGCTTGTGATTTTTAACTGTAAATTTCTTCTCCTGTAAGTGGAGTTGTTTGTTGATAGTTTGTGATTTCTACCTCTAAATTTCTTCTTTAGTAAGTGGAGTTGTTTGTTGATACTTTGTGATGTTTACATGTAAATTTCTTTAGTAAGTGGAGGTGTTTGTTGCTATTTTGGGATTTCTGACTCTAAACACGTGGGATTTTCATATGCTCTGAGCAGAGTCTGTTCTGTCCAAGGAGGCTGTGGCAGAGCAGCGAGCACAGCACCTGCCTGCAGGGGGGTCAGCGCTCTCCATGGCTTTTCCAGGGCTTTCTGTTCCTGCTGTGCCACAGGCTGGGGGGTTTGCCCCTTGTCTCCGTGGTGCTCAGAGCTGTAATTGCCTGCACAAGGCGTAAGGATTACCCGATTAGCTCTGCAGCTCAGCAGGATGTAGTCAAACTGAGAAATGGGTGTTAGCAGCTTTAATGCTTAATATTGCATTGTGGAGGAGTAACTCCCAACTCTAAGGAACCCTGGTTTCCAACGGGAGGAGCTTCTGCCTGTCTGAATGAAGTGTTGACATCACTGAGTGTTTTCTTTTGGGATACATAAATATGTCTCTATATTTGTGGGGGGTGAAGGGGAGCAGGGCTTTTTTTTTTTTTTTTTTCTGTTTCCAACTGCTTGAAATGTTCTCCCACAAATGAAGGACACATGTACCTATGGAGCATATCTAAGGTCCTTGGTTTTGCAATCTCAGGGATGCTGCTGTCCTTGCTCTCTACTCAGTGCCTTCCCTGCTGACTCTAGGAACCCCCAAATTATTCTGTAATGCCTACAGAAAATTCCAGTGTATGGTAGTGGGGAAGAAAAAAAGATGAGCTGAGGGTATTCCTAATCCCTTGGCTTTTCTGTGTGCTTGGGAAAGCTGATGTGCATGGGAAGGAAGGATTCTTGCAATGTGTGTTTTCCCATGGGAAGTCACAGATGGTGAGGAGGAAAACAAAGGTGTTTTCCTGTCCATGCACTCCCACACCTTTCCATGTTCCTGGGATTATGGCCCAGAAGATTAAGGCGGTGTCCTCAGGGCTGTTTCACAGGGGTTAGTTAGGTTAGTTATTTCTGTACATGGCAAGGGGAAGGCTCTGCCCTCGTGCTGCATTCCCCTTTATCCCATCCTGCTCCTAGCTGTGGATGGTGGAGCTCGGGGAGACTTCCCTTATTTTCTGCCCTCTTTGGCTACAGCAGGGCAGGAACACTCCCATCCATTGTCTGCTGGTCAGCAGGGGAATGTTCCCATTTTACCATCATCAGAGCTCCCCACCTAAATGCAGTGCTCCCCTCCTTCCAGCACATTAGGAGCTGGAGATCCTACAGTAATCTCTGGGGTGTCTTGTGCCGCTCCTAGGGCAGGGCACCATCCATGCCTAGGGAACACTGCAGAGAGGGACAGCTTCCCCAGGAAGTTCTGTGGCTCTCCAGCCAGCAAAGACATCCTAGGGCACATTAATGATGCATGGGAAGAGGAGAGGAGCAGGTGCTCGCAGCCACATTCATCTGCTCTTGTAGCACAGGCTTTGTGTGAAGGTAAGTGGGGGAAATTCCACAAAAAGCTGGGCTTGGGCCCTTCTACCTTTGCCAGGCAGGTGGCAGGGGGCTGTGTGACACAGGAGGTACTGGAATGGGTCCTTCCTCCTCCTCCTTCTGCTTCCGTCCCTACCCCCAGCCCAGCATGTGTGCACATGGGTGTGTGTTTCCTTCAGAGGGGGGCTTTTGCTTCTTAATCTGCAAAAGCCTCTGAGCTGTGGTGGTGCTGAAGGATTTGGAGGTGCAGCAGGAGCCCTGAGGATTCATCTCTTTTCTGAGAAGCTTGTTTTCTGTATATCCTAAAGGCCTGATAATGCAGAGCTTTCTTCTCCGTCACTGTTGTCAAAGCAATGATTCCATTATGTAGAATAAGGGAAGATGAGGTGTCTGTCTGTGTCTGTTCTGGTAAAATACTGGAAAACATTCTCCAGGGTGGGCTGAGGTGTCAGTGGTGTGGGGTAGCTGCTGTTCTCTGGACTCACTCCCTATCTAATTTCACCTCTTATCTCTTGGGATGACATCCATGTGAAGGGTGGCAAGCAAGGCACTTTCCAGGTGCAATGCTTTTCCTTAAGCCACGCAGCTGGCCCTGGCCTGAGGTTTTCTACAAGTTGTTTTTGCTCTGGGGTGTGTTATAAATGAGAATTTGTCCAGCCGAATTAAAAATGAAAAACATAAAATATTTATTTTACAATCAAATTCTATCTAGCCAGCCACAAGGAAAGAACAGAGCCGAGCCCGGGGTCGGCTCTGGGTGTGCAACAACGAGGTCAGCCTCAGCAGAGGTTTCCTCTATGCCCATACACCTCCATCCTGGCACAAGCGGTTTTTATAGGGAAAATTCCGCCTGAGGCCAAGATTTCGGCAGTCAGTCTTTTCTTCCATTCAGAGTCCATATGTTAATGAGATTTTCTTGCTTGGTGGTGAGAAAGAACAATTCAGTGTCCGGAGTTGTTGAATCCCCTGATGACATTTACGGGAAGGCTGCATTCACATGGATCTGCCCAAGGATTTCCATGATATCCATCTCGGGTTGTTTAGGCGGGGATCAGCCCCGTATCTCTCCAGACATGGCCCATCTCCTGGCTGGGTTCTAATATACAACAGTGTCTCGCCTGCGAGGGTGGGGGGGCTTCTAATACAAACGAGCATAATCTAACAAGTATCCAATATTACATATTTCATACAAGGAATGGCGCGAATTATGTTTACTACACATAACAGGTGGATTTCTGCCTTTCCTTTCTGTCCCCAATTCATGTAGGAGCCGAAGGGTGAGAGATTTGGAAGGGAGAAGAGTGGGGGAAAGGAAAGCCTGCTCTCTGCCACCTTTTCAGGCTTGTTTTCATCTAGCACCCAATGTCAGGCTGTTTGTGAAATGGGGGGCATGCCCCTTTGTCAGCCTCTATTCAAGAAAACATCAGAAACATTTCACACCAGAGTAATTTCTTCAGTGGTTACTTGCCCCTATGGTGACCTGATGATTTTAGCCTTTTCAATATTGAGGTTCCAAGGGAGCACTCAGAAAACTGAGTATATGAGTTCCTGATGTTGCAGGTTGCCAAAGGCTAAAATAGATGCTGTATTTGGTCTCAAAATCGGTCTTTGTGTATTTTCTTTTCCTGTCGTGGTCCTTTGAATTTAACTGGGGATGTGCTGTAAGAAGTGTCACTGGTTCAAATTACTGCAGGACACTGGTTTCTCCCTGTTTCTATTTGCAGACATGTGCCTGTGGCATTGAAGGCCAATTACCTGGCAGCAGTGGTGCTTGGGGAGTGTGGTTGATGGGCTGTGTATGCACACTCGTGCCACTTGGAGGGATTTTTTTCCAAGAAAAGTAGGTCGGCTGATCTCTGCAGCATTACTCGAAACCAGCATAAGTCTCCAAACCTTCAGCGTGTTGCAGTAGACGTGAAAGGATTAAAAGGGGGATTTGCGGAGTCGGTTTCCCAGCGGCAGAACCGGCTCTTTTAAGTTCCTTTCATTCGGTGCCGTGCCCCTTCCACTGCTTGCTATTCCCGAGGAGTGCCGCTGGCAGCCAGCGGGCTCTGCTGAACCACAGGCAGTGCACACGGATATTCCTGCTGTTCCCCGGCTGCCCTCGCTCCGCCACATTCCAGCCCCTCTGCCGGAGCTGCCTCCCCCAGCAGCGCCCGGCTCAGGATCCCGCGGATGCGGTGAGCAGATGGCACGGGAGGGGAGGCTGCGCTACCAGGGACGAGGTGGGCGCTGCCCTGCCCCGCTCACACGCGGAGGGAGCATCCCGGGGAGCCTGGGAGGAGCGGGAGCATCTCGGGGTGCCTGGGAGGAGCGGGAGCAGCCTGGGGAGCCTGGGAGGAGCAGGAGCATCTCGGGCCGCCCGGGAGGAACGGGACCTGCCCCGGAGGAGCGGGATCTGCCCGGGAGGAGCGGGAGAGGCGCTGGAGCCGCCGGGGATGTGCGGCACCGGGAGCACGGTGCCGGCTCGGTGACAGCCCCGCGGCGCTGCCTCTCCGGCGATGTCGGCGCTCTGGAAGGGGAGCCGAAAGCTGCGGAGCGAGAGCGCCGGCAGGGACGGGGACTCCCTGTTCCGGATGCTGTATCTGGTGAGCGGGTCCGAGGGGATGGGCTCGGCAGCGGCACTCAGGGGATTGTCGTGCTGCTCAGTGGCGGGTTCCGAATCCCGGCTCAGCTGGAGTGTTCGCCTTGCAGAGCCTCCCGGTTGCCGTGCGCGGCCCTGGCCCTGCTGGAAGGATGCGATTGGATGTGCTTTGTTTGGGCGGGCGCTGCTGCTTGGACTGCGCTGCCCAGAGGTGCGCTGGGCTGCTCCAGGGGCAGGCGGCCTGATGCCCAGGTACCTGGATGTCTTTGCATGGCAAACACAGGAGGAAATGGCTTTCTACACTACGGGGCAGCCACAGCTCCCCGCTGTGGGCAGCAGCCCCGTGGTTGTGACTGTCTTTGATCCTCCTCCGAGGGAAGGATGTGAGCTTGGCTCCTCTGCTGAGCCCCTTGCCGAGGAGGGGTTAATGTTTGTGAACTCCACTTTCCAGCTGTGGCAGCCCTCAGTGTCATTTTCAGCTTTTTTTGAAGGGATTGTCTGCGGGATTGTGCCTGAAGTGTGAGGCCGTAATTCCCCATGAGAGATCCTGGTTTAGTGCTGTCATTGTCACTGGTGGCAGGGCTGCTGCAGGGAGATAAAAGGATCTGTTTCTCTTCCAGACCGTCCCTACTTATGCACTTTCTCTGGGAAAATGGGGACAGAGAGGCTTTTGTGAAATCTGCTTGAGAGTTTTCACCAAAATAGCTGTGCCCTGAAGCCCCCGTGTGCAGTGTGTGTCTGCTTTTTGTCTGGAAATGGATTTTCAAAGGGAAATCCAGGTAGACAGGATTGTGCTCGGGGATGAAGCACAGCAGTTGTTGCAGGTGGAGTCAAGCATTTCAATTCTAGGAGAGAAACAACAATATTTCTATTGATATGGACTGATAAGGTAACCAAGTTTGCCTGTCAATATGATGGTCGTTTAACAAAGGCTTGATTGTGAGGCTCACTTGGTTGTTTACTGCAACCTCCCACTGAGGGAGGAGGGTCAGAAAGGACCCTCTGAGTTGCTAAATTCAGAGGGGTTTGGGTGCAGCTGGATCTGCTCTAGTCCCAGACTTGGTCAGTGTTTATGTCTGAAGTATTATATATGCACAGCTAATGCTTTATATCCCTTGGCTAAGAATACAAAGTTCAGCAAGTCCTGATCACTTCCCAGGGCTGTGTGGTGGCCAAGAGCCCCCAGCCTTGAGGAGACACCTTGGGAGACCTTCCCATTCATGTGTGCAGATACAGCACAGCTGTTTGGTCAGTGGGCAAGCATGAGAACAGTTTGTGGCCGTGACTGTCCGGGGGGATGTGTAGTGTGTGGGCAGTTCCCCAGGGATGTGGGGCAGGGCAGTGGGAGGGTGGCGCTGGCCGTGGCTGAAGCCCTCAAGCAGTTTATTGAGCATGCACGAGTGGAGATAAGGCTTTGGAAAGTCCTCCACACTTCCTTCCTGCCATGTGGGTGTAACTGATCCTGCTGGGGCACACCACATGCCCCTGTGAGTTATTTCAACTTCAGTGCTGAGCTGGTGTTTCACACCCCGAGCAGATTTTTCGCTCTCTCTTTCTGGGTGACCCATCTTTCCCTGCAGGAGCCTGCACAGGATGGGATGATCTGCGCGGTGACAGCCAGGAGCTGCTCAAAACACTTGTTTATTTTGGGGTTTGATGCCAGATTGTGCTTTATGCATTAGAATTGGTTTTATTTGTACATTTGTATCTTAAAGCATAATACCACTGGACATGTCTGCCTCAAGTATTGAGGCAAACAAAGGCAAACATTGATGAGCAAATCCCTGCCTGTCCTGGGTCTCTGCAGGCCCAGCTTATCACATCTGAGCTGTCAGTTCTCTCTGCCTTTAGCAGAGCAGGGGGCTTGGGAAGGTGTTTCAACCTGTGCTGGAGCCAGGCTTTCACCCACTGCCCTTGGTGAATTTGGGGTTGTTGGGATCAAGGTCACACCTGCTGAAATCTGATGCAGATCTAATCCAAAGATTTGGGTGTGTTTTATACTTAAAAGCAGTGGTGGGTGGAACCTTGACGAGAAATAACAGGAATTATCGAATAATTAAGATTAATAAATCTCAACTCTCAGTGACACGTGCCAGGAGCAGAGTGAGTCGGAAATGGACTTGTCCAACTCACTGCTTCCTCCTGCCTTCAACTTGCAATATTTTTCTTTTCTTCCACATCTGAGTTAAAACTCAGAAACTGAAGGTGAATATTTTTCCTGGAATGAAGTGTGTCCAAAAGGCAGTTTTGAAGTGTGTAGAAAGCCAGTTACAATGAAGTCCTGGCTTACAATAGTGTCCTGAAGAAAATGATCCTTTGTGTAATGAGCATCTTTGCTCATGTGCTGTGCAGTTGGACCTCAGGGAGCATTTGCAGCCCCAAGAGACCCCTAAGGGAAGGGGGTGGAAATCTTTCCTTGTCCTAACATGGACTGTAAGTGCATGGAGAGGAAATAGGTCTGTGTGAGCAGACTGCATGGCTTAAAAAACATGGAGATCACAACTACCAGTGGGTGGGAGTGAAGTGATGTCCCAGGGGCAGAGCTTTGTCTCCAAACTGCAAGGTGAGGATGTGCTTTTTTTCTATCTTTTTTGTTTGTTTGTTTTTTTTTTCTCCTCTGCTCTCTTCTCATTTCTCTTATTGAACAGGCTGATTTTGGGTCAGTTGTTCGACAGAATTACAGAATTAACCATGTTGGAGAACACCTCTGAGACCATGGAGTCCAAGTTGTGCCAAATCCCCACCTTGTCACCCAGCACAGAGCACTGAGTGCCACATCCAGGAATTCCTTGGGCACCTCCAGGGATGGGCACTCCAAACCTCCCTGGGAGCCTCTGCCACTGCCTGGCCACCCTTTCCATGGAGAAATTCCTGAACTTGGGGGCTGTAGAGGCAGTGCTGGGAAATCACTGAGCCTGGATTGAGGTCCTCTGGCAGGTGGGGTCCCTGGAGCAGCTCTTTTCCCACCAGGTCTCTGTGAGGGATGGAGCCAGCCCACGGCTGCCTTGGCAATCCTGGAAGCCTGGGGCTGTCATCACTGACACCAGACACTGCTCCAAACTTTTCAGTGTAATGAAAGATGGGAGGAAATGATCTAACACGAGGGGGTGAAGTGAGGATAACTGGCTTTTTATATAGGCAGCTGATTAAATATTAAAGGAAGCAGCGAGATGGAGCAGCTCTGGGAAACGGCACTTATGGGGAAGAAGTTCACCCTGCGAGGCACATTTCCAGACACAGCCTGGGGACACAGCTGTGTTCCAAAGAGCTTGTGCTTTGGAGGGGCTTTATCTGGGAGGCTCTACTTCCCCACAGCCCAGCCTGAGTGGTTTCTGCCTCTATGTCAGCAGAGCTGTTCACAGCACTGCTGCAGCCCCGGCTAGGGAACTGCCAGGGGGCTGGGGTGTGAGTTTTGTTTGCACAGGCATTTTTGGTTCCAAATTCTTGGGCCTCTCTGTGAGTTTGTCAATCTTAAGTGCTGGATGAGCCTGTTTTAATTAAAATTCACGTGTGACTGAGACCAGGAATGGAGTTGAACAGCACTTCAATTAATTTGAATTCTGCAGCTCCTTTTTTTCTTTATCCCCAGTCACAGAGAGACAGGATAGACACTTCTGGTGCCTTTTGAGAAATCCCCAAGCTGCAACTGCTCAGCTGCCAACCCTCCTCAGCCCCTTTGTTCCTCTGGCTCTTACTTCCAATATTACCACTGCTCTTTCCTCTCCTTTCTCTCCAAAGAGCACAGAGCAGGTCGCAGCTTTCTGTCGCAGTCTGCATGAAATGAACCCCTCTGACTGCAGTGCTCCCCTCCAGGACTGTGCAGGGCCCCAGCTGAGCACCATGAGGCAGCTCACAGACGCAGACAAGCTGAGGAAGGTCATCTGTGAGCTCCTGGAGACCGAGCGCACCTATGTCAAGGTGAGGGCTTTAGCTTCAGCTCTCTTGCAAAGCTCTCCTGCTTTCTTCTCTGCCACTCTAGGCTGTGCTTCATGGCTGGATCTCTTGGAGAACTTGCATCTGGATCTGAATCTGGTGATCTTGGAACTGGATCTCAAGTGAACTTACATTCACTTCTACAATCTGCACCTAAAATATCACTTAAATCACGGAAATAAGGCATTTCCAAATGGTTCGACTGTTTTCGTTCTGAAATGGCTTAGCTGGTGTGCAGTTACTGCTCTCTGAGATCTGGTCTTGGTTTTGTAACTAGAAATGTGTGAGTTGTCATATTCCTGTCTTAAATGGTGTGAAATTCAGCCATTTCGTGTTGTGTGTAAAAAGGAAAAATCCTCAAATTAGGTAAGCCACCTCAGTAAATATCCAGAGGCGGTCTGAGGGACCAACATGGGAATGAATCTTTCTCTAAATTTTTAGGATTTAAATTGTCTGATGGAGAGATACTTGAAGCCTCTACAGAAAGAAACCTTCCTCACACCAGATGAGGTATGTTGACCCTTGTTTGTCTGAAATTAATTTCACTGAATTCCTTTTCTTTCAAATAACGGATTAAGTGCAGCATCAAGGTGCTGCTCGGTAATGTCTGCAGCTTGTTTTTTCCTGACATCACATTGTTTTACAATTTGACTGAGAATTGCTGCAGTTCTAGAAAACACAGTTTAGCCTCAAAGTGATATTTTCAGCATTCTGCTTTTTTTCTCCTTTTATTAGCTGGATGTTCTCTTTGGGAATCTGACTGAAATGGTAGCATTCCAGGTAGAGTTTTTGAAAACTCTGGAAGATGGAGTAAGGCTGGTTCCAGACCTGGAAAAACTTGAAAAAGTTGAGCAATTTAAGGTAATAATTGTTTATTTTATATATTAAAACCACATTATTTGCATTATCTCATTATTTAAATTTTGAGGAGACCTTTAACACTCTCCATCATATTTTTCTGACTATTGCCACTGCTCATATAAAAACCTTCATCTGCTTCCATTTAAGATTGATTTTCAACTGATGCTGGTGCTGCTGAAAAATCATCCTGCTGCAATTGTAGATTATGCTACATTTAGCCATGTAGAGCACTGGAAACCATGTGCTTTTTGGTTCTATTCTTGCCCTTCTGACAGCTTTCTTGCCTTGAGCTGTCAGGAAATGCTAGAAATGGAAAGTTACATAAAATCTTTGTCCTGACAAGTCTCGTGTTCAGAAGCTCTCTAGGGCTACAGATCAGAGCATTACAAGGAACTCTGAATTTCCACTTTCAGTTCATGGTGGCAAATACTTATGGCTTTCAGCAGGTGTGCATCTTCCCAGGTAGAAATGTAAACTTCAACTCTGTAAACTTCACTTAAAACCCAGGGGGATGTGGGAACAGGTTTCATTTTGTGTCTAATGCAGTGGTACTGGTAGTGGAGGCTTGGCAAGGAGATGATAGAACGTTTTTCCTTTGGGGAGTTCCACTCTGGCTCTGAACACCACTCACCTTGGTAAAGGACAGGAATAACAACAACAACAATAATAATAATAATAGTAACAGTAAAATAGTTCCTCTGGCCCCTGTGTGCTCTGAGCTGTAGGAGAGGAGTGCCAGTGAAGAGTCCTTACAGAGAAAACTCCATCTCCTGAGTTCTGCTGCTTCCAGCTCTTCCCATAAACCTGCACCGAGCTCACTTTCAGTTCTGCCCCTGGGCCCTGTCTGAAAGCAGCTGGGTGTGAATGAAATGTGGGGTTCTGTGGTTTCAGTTCTGCAGTTTCCTTCCCCTCTGCCACTCACTGTCCCCAGGCTGCCCATGTGTGGTCTCAGCCCCTCACTAGGTGCCCAAGAAATTTTGGGATTGTGTTTGACCCTGAACACCAGCTCATTTCCAAGCAGGTGAACCCCTTGGTGTGTTTGTGACACTTCCAGGAATCCAGGGGCAGACACAGTTTCTCTGGGCACCCTGTGCCAGGGCCTCCCCACCCTCCCAGGAAACAATTCCTTCCCAGAATCCCATCTAAACCTACTCTTTATTTAGTTTGAAGCCATTTCCCCCTGTCCTGTCACTCCAGCCCCTTGTAAAGAGTCTCCCCATATTCCTTGCGGGCTCCTTTCAGGCACTGCAAGGCCACAGTGAGATCACCCCAAAGCTTCTCTTTTCCACGCTGAACAATCCCAGTTCTCTCAGCCTTTCCTCCCAGCAGAGCTGTTTCATCCCTCTGATCATCCTGGTGCCTCCCCTGGGCTCACTCCAGCAGTGATGTCTTGGTGTGCAAATACACTAAAACTGCATTGTCCTGTCCTCCAAGAGCTGGATGGTAGCTTCAATGACCTGACTGAAGGCAAAATAACTAAATGCCTTTTTACTAATGCTTTTTTTTTAAATTTTAATCCCAGAAAGTGTTGTTCTCCCTGGGTGGATCCTTCCTGTACTATGCTGACAGGTTCAAGCTATACAGTGCCTTCTGTGCCAGCCACACAAAAGTCCCCAAAGTCCTGGTGAAAGGTAAGAGCCCCTTTCAGAGTTTTTGTGGGAAATGGATTTTTAGAGAATTCTCAAAGCTTGATAGAAGGCTCACATAGTATGTATCTGTATGCAAACTTTGAGATAAAAAAGGCTGACTTAAAAATGCTGTGGAATAGGACAGTGTTGAGAGAGAAATGGAGCTAGAAATAAGTTTTAAAGGATGAGTTTGTAAATAAGACTAGATACTTTAGAGAAATAGAACTATGAAAGATGCATTGTAGTAGGACCCAAGAAGGGAAATTTTAGATGATTTGCTTTAAGGCATTTACAGCATGGTGTAGCAAAAGCTGATAGGCTAAGGAACACTTATAATGTATTGTAATTAGGAAATAGTTGGCTTCTGATTGTGATGGCATGAATTATAGCATCTGTGTTTTCTCACCCTTCACGTGAGACTGAAAATGGAATAAAAGTTTTTAAAATGCCTCTCAGTTGCCCCATCCCTGGGTCAGAAAAGAGCATAACCCCACAAGCTGTCACAGCCACATGTTGGTTGTGGTCACTGCACCCCAAGCCTCTGAGGGCAGGAATGGGGGCACACCGTGCCTGGCTGCTCTCCAGGAGCCTTTGGAGTAGGGAGTTAAGTCTGGAGAGGCTCCAGAGCACTTTGTGTTGTGGGACCACCTCAGGGTGACACCTGAGCAGCGAACTGCAAGAGCTGGCTCACCCTGCTTGCAGTTTTTCTCTCTCCACACATTATTTTCCCTTGCTGCATTTGGTTTGTTTCCAGTTGCCTGGGAAGGTTCCTGAATGGGGAATCACATCGTGGCTCTGGCTCTGAGCTGATGGCTCACTTTGTGCTCTGGAACCAGGAGTGCTGGCTCTGTAGTAACCTCTGAATCCTCCTGGAGTTTGTGCCAGGAATCCTTGCTGGTGGCAAACCCACGGAAGTCCCAGCCAATGTGGTGGAACACTAGGAGAGGATCAGCCTGGGAGAATGTTTTATGGAAGCTGGGAAAATATTTTAGCCCTCTCTCCTTCCTCTTGCCTTCATTCCAATTTGCCTGAGAAGTTTCCATGTCAGAATTCCTAGCAGAGCTTGGCTTGCTGGTTTGGAGATAAAAGCTCTGTGGTCTGGCTCCTGGGCCAGCTTGCCTCACAGGGGTGCTTTCCCCTGTGGAAGTGTAAACCTCATGGAGCTACCAGTACTTTGTGCAATTCCTTTTTGGCCAAGACATTAAACAAACAAATGGTTCCAGTTGTAGTAGCCATGCCTTTGAGGGAGGAACTCTGGTTTTTCAAACATCTGCATGTCTGACAGTCAAAAATTTGAAGGTTTTTTTTTTTTTTGTTTCTTGGTTGGTTTGGGTTTTTTCAATGCATTTTCCCTTTTTTCATTTCTGCTTGTAAGCTCTTATTCCCCGTGCTGCAAAGAATACTTGGCAGCTCTATGGAATACATAAATAAATGATTTGTTGCTAGTCACATCCATGCTTTCTTTTGGCATTATTTTACTGGACCCTAATGTTAAAGCTGTAGACTAGGTAGATCTGGTTATTTTGCTTTTCTTTTCCATTGCTGACTGTGTTTGTAAATGGGAAAGTGTTGTGCTTGAATTATGGCATAACCAGAACTTAAAATTCTATTCCAGAGGTAAATCTCTTCAGCAGCCTGGGAGTGTATTTCAGGTTTCACTTGATGTCCTCAGCTGAGGTACAGGTGGTTTTTGCATTTGAAACTCAAGTTGCTTTATGGAAATCAGGTGACTGCCTGCAAAAAAAAAAAAACAAAACCCAACCCCAGCAGGGGACATGACTCCAATAAAAGCAATTGTGTGGAATCACTCCTGCACTGAATAATTTGTATGTCTATAAATACCACCTCCTCCTTCTTTCCCTCCTTATGCTCCAGTGGAGGCAGCAACAGACAAAATGGCAATTTTGTAAATTCACAGCAGTCAGGTAGAAAAGATGATGGCAGTGAGGTGTCCAGTCTGCCTGTGCTCCAAAAATCTGGTGCATTAGCCTCAGTTTCTGCTCCTGCCTCTCACCAGCTCCTGATGGTTGTTGTGACTCAGTGCTGCATTTTAAGGTTTAATGAGGTAACAAGAACCATACTTGCCAATTTTGTGGGTGCACCATGGCTTAGAAGCAGTGGCTTCTCATAAATGTCCAATGTGAGACTTTGCTTAAAGGGAACAGCTGATTAAAACGGTTTTGTGCTGTTCTAAAATAGCTGCCAGGGCAGAAGTACTTGCTGCTGTCTGCAGTTCCTCCCTAGAAGCAGCTCCAGGGTCTGCTCCCTGAGACATTGACAGGACCCAGGGAAGGGCTGGAGCTTTGTCTGGAGGGGTTTAGGTTGGATTTTAGGGAAAGATTCTTCCTCCAGAGGGTGCTGGCACTGCCCAGGTTCCCCAGGGCATGGGCACAGCCCCACAGAGCTTCAGGAGCATTTGGAGAGTGCTCCAGGGATGCAAAGAGTGGGATTTGGGGTGGAGGTGCAGGGCCAGGGGTTGCACTGGATGATCCTTGGGCCCTTCCCGCTCAGGAAATTCTATCATGGACAGTGCAATTAAAAATTGCCTTTGCTGGAGGTGGATGCCTGCTGTGAAATCCTAAATAGCACATCTGGGGAGAGTGTCAGTGACTCAGATCCTGGAGGGTGTAAATCTAATTCTGCAGGCCCAATAAATGTGCACTTCCTCACAAAATGTCTCCAGATAAACCAATTTAAACCTGGAAAAGGTGCTTTCTCAGGGCAGCAGTCGTGATTTTTCATTGATCCAGTGGCTTCCTTTGCATCTGGCAGCCAAGACAGACACTGCTTTCAAGGCATTCCTGGATGCCCAGAACCCACGCCGGCAGCACTCCTCCACCCTGGAGTCTTACCTCATCAAACCCATCCAGAGGATACTCAAATACCCCCTCCTGCTCAAGGAGCTCTTTGCTCTCACTGACGTGGACAGTGAAGAACATTATCACCTTGATGGTAAGGACTTAACCCCACTTTCCTCTGGTTCACCTCTGCTCTTGAACCTCCCCCCCACGCCTTCCTCTCAGAGGGTTAAAACTCCTTTTTGCTCATCCCCTGTCTCTCTTCCAGTGGCCATCAAAACAATGAACAAAGTTGCCAGCCACATTAATGAAATGCAGAAAATCCATGAAGAATATGGGGCAGTGTTTGACCAACTCATAGCGGAACAAACAGGGGAGAAAAAAGAGGTAACAATCAGATTTAGAGAGAAAAGGGTTATTTTAGTGCTTGTTAAGCTGGATCCGGTATTTACCTTTCCTGCTGTGCCACTGAAGTAAATCCTGGTGCAAACAGATAAATCCCAGCTCAGTTGAAGACCTGAACTGAGCTGAATTCAGACTTCACTGAGGGGAGGGTGAAGGGATGGGATAACATCCCCCTGAACTGGGGATGGCCCTCACTTCATCACTCTGGGGACCATACAGACAAAGGTCTGGTTGCTGCATCTCTCAGCAGTTGGGAACTCCTTTCTTAGTGTGTTCCTAGCAGTGTGGTGTCTAAAGAGGAGCCTTTGGGCAAGATCAAGATCCACAGTAACAGTGGGGAGGGGCTGCTTTGGCTACTGCACTTGATGTAGTCTCTAAACCTCACCCCAAACTGATTATGTGCTTAAATATTCCAACAAAATACAAAGAAACTGGTAGGGAGAAAATGGACAAAGGGGAACAAAAGGCAAAGAAAACATCTGGTTTTGACCCTGACTTCCAAGAGCTGGACTCTTGAGTTTAACTGACCCTAATTTATGCTCATTAATTAAGGGTTTACATTCATATGTTTGCAGTCAGCTGATTAAATACTCCAGAAGTTTTCTGGGGGGAATTTGTTCAGGACTAGACTTCATGCAAGTTTTCTTGAGCTGAAAACTGACATCGGATTCCTTGGGCTAATTAAAACCCTTGCCTTCGTGCATGTGTTGGTGTTGGCAGGTCGCCGACCTTTCCATGGGGGACTTGCTGTTGCATAACACAGTGATATGGCTGAACCCTCCTGCTTCCCTGGGCAAATGGAAGAAGGAACCTGAGCTGGCAGCATTCGGTTTGTATCCCGGGACTTTTATTTCACATGCCTTAAATACTGGCAGCTGTGCCTTAGCAGATGTTGAACGTATCTGAGCATTCTCCAGGGCTGGCTGGAATTTTAAGTGTGGGCTTGTCTCTTAGCTGCAGTGCTCACTTCTGCCCTCTGGTAGTTTTCCTGGCTCAGGTGAAAGGTTTGTGTGCTTGGGAATAGAGGGCACCCATTTCAAGCCTTATGGATGCTCTTGAGGACAGGCTATGGGACCTGGGCCTGGTCACCCTTGGCAAGGAAAGGCTGAGAGGGGATCCATCAGTCCACACAAACATCCCATGAATCCACACAGATATCCCATCAATCCACACAAATATCCCATCAATCCACACAGACATCCCATCAGTCCACACAAATGTCCCCAAGGGCTGTCAGAGGATGGTGCTGCACTCTGCTCAGTGGTGCCAGTGACAGGATGAGGAGCAGTAGCCATGAACTGAAACACAACGAGTTCCACCTCAGCCTGAGGGAGAACTTCTGTCCATGGAAGGGGCAGAGCCCTGGAACAGCTACTCAGGGAGGGCCTGGAGTCTCCAGCTCTGGAGGCATCCCCAAAATCCCAAATTCCTGTGTCACCTACTGCAGGTGACCCTGCCTTGTTAGAGGAGTTGGTCTGGGTTATCTCCAGAGGTCCCTTCCAACCCCAACCATCCTGGGATTCTGTAATTCTGTGACTCCATAGCTCTTGTCTCTAACTTTCTCCTCCAGTGTTCAAAACTGCCGTGGTCCTTGTGTACAAGGATGGTTCCAAACAGAAGAAGAAACTTGTAAGTGTGCAGGGACTGTTTGAGTGATGCCGTGGGCTTTTCTGGGGCTGTGATGGAGTTTTGCTTCCCACAAAGTTGTGGAGCTGGAATGTGCTCTGGCATGTGTGGTCCCTGGTGTCTGGGAAGCTGAGTGGGCACAGCAAGCATTCCTTTATCCTTTGTTGCCATGCTTGCCACGTGCTTGCTGGATGAAGATGTCAGTGTGAGTGTGTCTCTTGGCTTAGATTCTTTGGTCAGTGTGTGTGAGTGTCTTAGAGCTAATTAATGTCTGCCACTTCACACAGTGGCCTGGGTGTTGTGTGCCACCAAGCAAGTGCTGACTGCTCTCAGCTGCATCAGGAGTGGCTCAGGGATCCCACTGGAGTTTGGGATTCCAAGTTAAAGCTGAGCTTGGCAGTGCTAAAATGGGGGCACAGTCTATAGTGATATAGGGAAACTAGTGATCCCTAGCCATGGCATAAATGAGAGAGGGGTTGGAGGTGCCTGCATGGGGAAAGGCACGGGGTGACTTGAGAGAGAAAAGCAAAACTCTGATGTATTCCCAGGTGTGTGTGCACCTAGGGCTGGGCTAGGTGACTTTGGAGGGCATTGCTGAGAGCTGCTTAGGGTTTAGGGCTGCTTTAGTCCAGATTTCAGCAAGGTGGGCCCCTGAGGGAGGGGTTGGGGTGAGAAAACCAGGATTGCAGTTGGTCTGTAGCTGGGAGCCCTCAGCACAGAGCACAGGATTGTCTGCCTGCCCCAGGGTGTCTGGTTTCCTGACAGTGTTTGAAATTGTTCCAGGGAGGATCACACAGAGCCTCAATTTATGAAGACTGGGATCCGTTCCGGTTCCGCCACATGATCCCTTTGGAAGCACTGCAGGTGCGGGCCCTGGCCAGTGCAGGTAACGTTCCCACAGCTGGAATCTGGCAGGGTCTCAATGTGTGTGCCCTGAGGGCCTCACTGGACACGGTGCGAATGCATTGGAGTTAAACATGAAGGTAGACATGAAATTCTGCTTGGTTTCCCTTTAGATGCAGAGACCAATTCTGTGTGTGAGATTGTCCATGTCAAATCTGAATCTGAGGGCAGGCCAGAAAGGACATTTCACCTCTGCTGTAGGTAAGTGGGATTCCCTGTTTTCTATGGCAGCTGCATCTCTGCATGCCTGCCTGCTTCTGTGTGTCCTTCAAGGCAATCTGGGAACAGGCAGTTTGGGAGAGTGGGGAGAGGGTGTTAAAACTTAACTTCTGGAAGGTAGACTTTTGTACAACCTCTGAAAACAAAGGTATATAACTTGAGCAGCTTTGCACCTTTATGGGAAAAGCCTTATTGTAATTTTCCAGCTAAACTGCAGCATTAGATTATTGCAGCAGGTGTTGTGTTCATCTGGTTCTTTTCAGGGTACCAAGTCCCAACCTCTGCACTTAAATAAACATCCATTGTTGTGGTGGTGGTGTTTCTAGGGTTCAGGTAAGAACTTGGAACACAAATTCATCAGGATCCAACATTGCTGGTACCAAGCCAATTTCCACTTCTAGGAAGTGTTGCAGGAGCTGTGCAGCTGTGGGGTGTGTTTGCAGGGACAGATGGACTGAGCATCACAGGTCACTGGATGTGTATCCAACACAGCCACGTCTGGGTGGCACGGCAGGGAAAGGAAACCTGGAGAGGGCTGAAAGGCTGAATGTTTTATTAATGACCTGGGTGTTGGTTTCCTTGGATGCCCACTGCAGTGACCATGGATTTAGCTTTGCTTTGAAAATACTAAGTTCAGTGGAGTCTTCTCTGGGGAAGCGCCTGCCCGTCGATTTGCACTGTCTTGAATCACAAAACTGGCCATTATTTACCTCATTTACAGCCAGCTTTTAGCAGTTCCCAGGGGGTAAATCTGCCTTTTGTATTCCTTTTGTATTCTTTTTCAGCTCTCCAGAACACAGGAAGGACTTTCTGAAGGCAGTGCACTCCATCCTGCGGGACAAACACAGAAGACAGCTCCTTAAAACCGAAAGTTTGCCCTCCTCCCAGCAATATGTTCCTTTTGGTGGAAAAAGATTGTGTGCTCTAAAAGGTGCAAGGCCAGCCATGAACAGGGCAGGTACTGTAGGGCTACAGACTTTCAAGATCCCAGTAACCCCAGCACTGCTGTAGGACACACGGTGGTGTCTGTCACTTGTATAGTAGGATTAGCGTTCTCTCCTGTGTATGTAAAAACTGCTGGTTTTCCATGCTTCACTTCCTTGAGAGCCTTAGAATGCCTCTATTTCCCTTGCTTTACACTCGAGGCTCAGCTTCAGAGCAGTGCTTCTGGTATGGAAGGGAGATGGGGTTCCTGGCAGTACCGATTGGCTGTGCACTTTACTCTGAGCTGGGGTTCAGCTGAACAGAGCAGAAGCTGTGTGATCCTTAAAAGCATGAACAGAATTTTGAGGGAACCTGAGCACTTTTGAACTAAAATGCACAAGGAAAAACAGCCCCCCTGAGCTTAGTGTGAAGGGGTAACTGTGGGTGTCCTCCACCTGAGCCTTTCCAGCTCAACTGCTAAAGGGCACGTGATCCTCCTTCCCACATTTGGTGCTCTTCTTTTTGTAATGGCCTGTCCTAGACCGTGGATTTTCCTTTTCAGCTGGCTTCAGGGAAAAGCAGGTTTTCATTTTCAGAACTCTAGATGCTGGAGGGGAGAAACATTTGCTTCCAAACCCAAAGTACACGGCACCCCTGCATGTTTTGTTCTGGTCTGTTGTTTATTTCTTGTTCTGCTCAGTAGATCCAGCACTGTAGACAGCCAGGCTTTCTGTTCCTCCTCTGACCAGGGCAGGCCAGACCAGCACCAGCTAAGCCCAGCTTCTCACTCGGGATGCTGCTGGAGATGCCAGACCTCCTTTCAGATTGGCTCAGTGGGGCATTTGTGTGATGAATTCTGCAGGGATTAAAATCTCACCTTGGAGTCCAGACCTCTCCCTTCACATAAAATTTGCAACTGCTGAGCCATTGTACTTAATGCAACTTGTGAGGCTCAGGGACATGAAAATGTGACCTCAACCCCAAGGCAGAGCTGGATAAATTCATCCTGCAGTGCTGAGGTGCTGTTCAGTGCAGGGGAACAAACTCTAACCTCAGAGCTCTCTGTGTGCCCCTGAAGCACTGTGGTGCCTGCAGGATTTGCCCTGCTTGCGAAGATGTTCTGACACAGAAGATGGGAATTTGGTAATTGGGCCAGTTGCTGAGTAGATGCTGAGGAAGGAACTTCTGACATCTCTTCTGGGTTGGGGGATTGTTTTTGTCCTTGCCCAGGAGGGAGGAAGGGAGCAGCAGAGCCTGGATACAGGGAATGTAATTCCCTGTAAATAACGTAGCATCTGCAGCACTGAGCTAGCCCCTGGGAAAGCTGTAGGAAAGTTGCTCTGAGCCCAGATTTCCTTCTGCAAGGTGTTGGGTTTTGTGGTGTGCTGGCAGCAGGGGCTGCAAGTGAGAAGCTGAGCTGAGCAGATGCCCTTGGTGCGGGCTGGCTGCCCAGCGCTTAGGAGGAGCAGCCAGAGGCCATGGTCTGTGCCTCGGTGTATCCAGATGCCATGGTCTGTGCCTCAGTTGGATCTAAGCAGCAAGAACTCCTCGTGCGGCCACACAGGCCTCATGCCAAGGAGCTGAGGAGCTGAGGCCGCAGGGAGATGGGAGTGACCGGGCCTTGGGTGCCCGGCGTGCCAGACAGGACTTAGCTTTAGGCCAGAGTTGTGCCGTGTGTAAAACACCTGTGGGGTTTTATCTTTGTGTGTGCAGTGTCAGCCCCGAGCAAGTCTCTGGGGAGGAGGAGGCGGCGGCTGGCCCGAAACAGGTTTACCATTGACTCAGAGGCCGTCCACAGCAGCAGCCCCGAGAAAGAGCCCGCGCAGGGAGGGGACACTGACCGCTGGGTCGAGGAGCAGTTCGACCTGGCGCAGTACGAGGAGCAGGAGGACATCAAGGAGACCGACATCCTGAGTGACGATGACGACTTCTGCGAGGCGGCGCGCGGAGCACAGCGTGAGCTGCGGGAGCGGCTGCAGGCCACGTCCCTGGCGGGCGGCCGGCGGCCCGAGCGGCCCTGCCCGCCCGGGGACACGCACGCCACCAGGATGGCCCAGCTGAGGAAGCAGGCGGCCCTGCCCGCCATCAACGGTGCTGCCGAGGGCCATGGCGAGGAGGTCATCTGGGTGCGGCGGGAAGACTTTGTGCCCAGCAGGAAGCTCAACACCGAGCTCTGAAGCGGCCCCGGTGCCATAGGTGTCCCCGAACCCCTCCGTCCCTCCCGTGACCCTGTGGATTGCACACTTGCACACACCCTTGCAGCAGCTCGACTGGTCCAAAGCCATGCGGCCACGCTTTAGGTGACTGTCAAACGCTCAAAAACTGGGAACGAAACGAGCTTGAGGTCCTGTCTTACGTTAACCAAGGGCTTTCACACTATTTTATTTATTCTAAAACAATCAGGGGCTGAAATTGAGTATGGGGAGAACATAATCACTGGAAAACAAATTACTCTGGGTGTCTTAACCTCTGTGCAGTGAATTGGCTCCAGCAGGAGCATGAGGACAGAGGGATTGGTGGCCGTGAAAGCCGTCGGTGGTAGGCTCATCCCCTTCAGGAGGAAACTGCCTTTTTAACCTGTACAGTCACAGTATTCTGACTCCTTCCCCCTCTCTAAATGTAAGAGAATATTCATGTATTTTAGGAATGTGTGAGGAAAGGTTTGGGATTTATGTTGTGTTCAGTCCTTTTGGTCTGTGGCTGGTCTAATTTAATGTCAATGTTGGAAGCTCTAGTTTTACATACTCTTGTAAAGATGCCAAACTCTCTTAAAAGAGATCCAAATTTAACACTTGAAGTAATATTTTTTTGTATTTTACCTGGGGCACAAAGGGGCAAGAGATTTAGGATAGCTCCACGTCTAGGATACGAGGCTAGCTTTTTGCAGAGGGTTAGGAATGGTGGTTTTATATTAAAATATTAACTGGAAACTCTTATTTAGGTATAACTTTCTTCAGGAAAAGGTTTATTATATATGTTTGAGACTGGAGTTTAGTTAGCTAATAAAAAGAGTAATAAATAAAATTACATGACTGAATTGCATTGGAGCAAAGGGATCTGTTATGTACCCTTGCTGGAGCCACAGATCTCTTTACTCTGCTCTCTGACAGAATTTTAGCTTAGGAGACAGGGAATACATAGCCAAAAAACTGACCTCACCCACTCTCCTACCATGGGTGAAACTAGTGTATTTTAATTCCTTTATACAAGCTTTTCCACTGCAATAGAGGATGAAAAAAGTTCTACATAAGTAAACTTCTTTAACATTTTAAATCTTTTATTTAAACATCTAAAACAGGGTAAAAATATGACTAAAATATTGTGGATTTTAAGTAGACTTCCAAATACAAAACACAAAGTAGCACTTTTTTTTTTTTTTTTAGGATTTATATAGCTTTCCCCATTGCGGTCTCACCTATAGGGAAAAAAAAGGAAGATTATATGAAATTTTGTTTCATTTTGTTGGTATCTATTGATGTTTGACACATCAGTAGGTACTTTGAGAACCTGAAATTTTATAATAGCCTTAGGATTATATTTTGTAAAATCCACTCTGACTATATTTTAAAACATAACAAAAATTATCCCCTCCCCCCAAAACATCCATCACTGTCTGTGTGTCCCAGCTGGCATCCTCCCCTCACCCCCTCCCTCCCTGGTTTCTGGTGCACTATACTTGACTTATGAAAGCTTTCTCTAGTAACTTTTTGCTATCTCCTGGTTTCTTTTTGTAAGAGCTTTAGAAGAGTTTCTACCCCCTTTGTATGATCACATGGTTGTTTTTGTACCATCACCTGTCGGTCGTGTCCCACGTGCTGGAGGGTTTGGCTGTCCTGGGCTGCTCCCAGAGAATGCAGTCAGCACTCAAATACTGGAAGCAGGTACTGGGAAGGTACCGTGGCTCTTGTACATAATGTCATGACATGTCTATGTCAAAGGTTCTTATATATTTCTTTTATAAGCTGAAAGAAGGTCTATTTTTATGTTTTTAGTTCTATGAATGGAACGTTGTCAATGCCTGTTGGAAATAAAATACTGGAGGAAAAAAAAAAACTTCAGAGAGTGGTGTGTGGAGGCCACATGTGATGTGGAGCCTGTCACAGGAGGGCTGTGAGGTGGGAAGGGTGATACCAGGGAGGAGGTCCTGCATTTCCAGCTGCTGCAGCTCAGGAAGGAGCTCAGGTAAGGCTCTTCTGGTGTTTTGGTGAGGGGACAATTCCCATTTCCCTTATGGCATCCATAACCAGCCATTCCTGCTGCTTTTCCAGGCTGGTCACAAGGAACCTTCAAGTGAGTATATCAAAGAATGAGATAAAAATCAACAAATTCCTGAAGAATTCCAGGTTCATTGCAGTCTCTCCATGACCAGTCCCTGTCCCTCTGGGGTGCTGGGTTTAGCCCAAGCTTGGGGAGTGTATTGTGGGTTGGTGGTGGCACAGCAGTGGGAGAGCACGGGCATCCCACAGATGAAGCTGGGGCGGCGCTCTCTGGGGGATGACAAAAATAGCACAAATGGGAGGGAAACGGCATTAAAATGGAGTGGGGTGTGTGCAGTGCTGCATACAGCATGCCTTGCAGCAATGCAATGTTTGCTGCTTCAGCAGGATTGGTTTTGGCTTGTAAGGCTACCAGGCTAATCCAAACTCCTCAGCAAGTTGGGGAAGTGGTGAGAAAAAGACAAAGTGAGGGCCTCAAGAAGAAAGCAGCACACCAGTGATGACAAGTGACACAGGTGTGCCAGCTCCACAGCTGGAATACTTTGGCTTTAAAACCCTGTGCTGCCACCATCCAGAAATAGAGGATGACAGAAGGAGAATTCCTGCAATTCCCTGTGCAGTTCGGAGAGGTGAGCACCAATACCTTGTTGTTGTGCCAGGCCAGACTCAGGTGTCCCCTGTGGCAGAGAGTTGTGCCAGATCCCCAGTTGACAGGGTGCAGTTAATTGGTAAACTCTCTGCCGTCACACCTTGGTTAACAGCCAAGTGATCTGCTTCTGGGGAAAAAACTGTATGAAACAAAACATCTAACTCAAGGAAACAATTAGAAATACCACGTTGAAAAATAAAGAGGGCTTGAAATGTTGCAGGAAACAGATCCAAGGCAGAAACTTGGATCCATCAAGCTGCAGAGAGGTGTGAATAAAATATGAAATATGTTCTAGGCTGTCAGTGGATGGAGGACAGGCTCTGAATCAGTGCCTAGGGTGCTCGGAGTGTGGCAGGAGAGAGCATTTTGCCTGTGACCTCAGTGCTGGGGAGATGGAGGGAAGCCCAGAGAGGAACACAGGCAGTTCTAGATCAGCTGTGCCCAGGACACAGGAGCCTCTGGCATGCTGCATTTTAAACCCAACTGCCCAGCCATGGCTCCAGCAGCTTTTTCCTTCGGTTCCTGGAGAAAAACCTGCTGCCTTCTGGGTTGGTCCAGCAGGAATCATTTATCCTTAAGTTTCTTCTGTGGGAGCCTGGAGGCTCTTTTGGCTGCACGGGCTTCGGTTTAGGGTAAAGGTTAGGATTAGGGTTAGGGTATGGGTCAATGTAAGGATTAGGGATGTCAGTGTCAGGCAGCCCTGTGTGCTCCTCCCAAACATGCTGAAGACTTTTCCTCGCTCATCAGAGCTGACACCTGCAGCACAGCACAACACCCCGGGACTCCAGAGCGTTGCCAGTGATTCCTGCTGAGCTGGCATGGTCCGTGCTGTGCAGTGACCACTGCCAGGACCGGAGTGGCCGTTCCCGCTAGATGCCGATGCTCTCTCTCTCTCCCGGATAAATCCGGGGTTCTCCGCCGCTCCCTCTCGGTTCCAGCCGCGGCCGGCGGGCGTCCCCCTTGCCCCACGAATCCCGCCCGGCTCCTCGGAAATCCGGGAAAGCTCATGACCAGCGAGTGACTGGCAGGCAGTCGGCAGCAGCATCCCCCGCTTTTCTGGCGCTGCAGAACCGTCCCATGTCATCCCTCGAGTGTCATTCCATTAGGGAAAGTAATTTCCAGGGATGGATTCGGCTTCTCTTCATCTCAGCAGAGATTAAACCCCTTTAATGAAATTCTCAAGGGGCATTAGGGAGCCGAGCAGCTCTGGTTGTTTCAGGGTGGTGAGGCTGGCAATGAGTTCAGTGCTGGTGCAGGCAGAGGGGTGTGGAACTAAGCCTGGGGAAATGCACTCAAAGAGAATCTGCTCCGTCCCCTGCCACAGGTTCTAGGAGAACACTAAAAAAAAGCCCTTCAGATCTCCAATATGAAATTAAAAGACTCAAGCAGAGGGAGAGCATCAGCTCTCTTCAAGGTCACTGCAATACCAGACTATTAGCTGGATTGTACACTGGAATATTCCAGGAAAAGGAGATTAAAAGAAAGTTACTTAAAAAGATAAGAAAACCCAATCCTCTGCCCCCTCTAACCCTCACAAGACATTAGAAAATGAGCAGCTGGTAATGAAGAGATTTTTAAATGACCCTTCTTTGCCTGTCTCCTCTGCAAAAAAGCAGAGAAAGAGCTGTTGTTAAAGGTAAAATAAAATAGCGGTTTTATTCAGTTGTGAGACAGTTAGGTCTGTTTTATTTAGGATATTTAGCTGCCAGGCATTCTCCTGCCAACAATAACAGCAGTTACACCTGGAGCGTGGAGCAGATCTTTTTAGGAAGCACAGCACGTCGATTAAACTTTCTCTTGGATTCAAAAAGAGATGAGGAAGGGCTGTCCCCTCATTTAACTGTGTTGTTTTACAGGAGGGAAAGGGCTTTTCTCTGTCTCATAAGGGGCTGTGGTTGTTCGGAAGTAATGATGACAGTTCCACCAAGCTGAGGACTGCATCACTCACCTGTGGTGTCTGGTTTGGAGAGAGCATTTTCTGAGAGAGCACTTGGGACTGGCATGTGCACATCCCTTCAATGCAGAGGGCAAACAGCTTCATTGTCTTCTCTGAAGACAAAACACAGAAAGAGTTTGTGTGAGATACTGGGAGTGGATTTTGTTTGGCTTGGTACTTTGGGAAATCACGAATTTCACTGCCACCAATTCGTGTAACCCAGTCCTGGGGTTAACTCCCCCATTTTTGCAGAGAAAAGCCAGTGGGCACAGACGAACTGGGGCACTGCAGCTCAGCCCGGGGGGGATATGATGTGCCCTCAAAGTGAGGATTGTGTTTGTGTCCTGCCGTTCCTTATTGAAGGGGCTGGATGTGCCCAGCAGGTCTGCACACTGTGGAATTCCCTGTGTGGTTTGGCAGAGACAGTTCCACGTCGATGCTCCTGGTGGCACCCTGGGTCTGTGAGTTGCAGATGCACAGGCGCAGAGGAGGAGAATCGCCCTCATCCCCAGGAGCAGAGGAGAAGAATCCCCCTCACCCTGTGGGAGTTTCCGGGGTCCCCCCACACCCCTTGTGCCTCCCCTGGGGGTTCGAGCCCTTCCTCACGCTGTTCCCAGTGCTGTGGCATTGCACTGAGTCAAGCTGAGCCTGGCATTCATTCAGGTTGAAAGGAGGGGCCGGGGACGGCTGGGGACTGTGTGACAATGGATTTCACAGTCAAATGTCACCTCTGAGCCTTCCAGTGATAAATAAGTTGTAAAAAAAGAGCCTCCCCCCTTTTTATTTTTTTCCCCTTTTCCCATTTTCCTCTGGACTTTGATCCATCTCTGAGGAGCAGAATGAATTTCTCAAGGTGTGATCTACTGTGCCACCTCTGGAGCTGACCCAAGTGTGAGCATTCTGGAAATGAGAGAGCTTGTAAATAATTGGAGGTAATGGTTTTAATTGCCTTTTAAAATGGTTGTTTTAATTAATCATAACAAATGTGCATATAAATTATAAATTCTGTGTTATTCTTAGATTACTCTTAGAAAATTTCTCATAAGCTACTTTAGTGGGAACACAGCCGGGGAAAATTACTGAAACTTCGACTTCTTATGAACTAATTCTGATATGTCCAATGACCAAAGCCTGGGAGAGGAAGATGGATTGGTGTGGTTGGACAATCTGGAACACAGAATTTATGGACCACAAGGATGTTTTGCAGAAAACAGAAGGTAAAAAAGATCCTGGAAAAGGCTCACTGTGTCTTGGAATTTGGAGGAAAAAGGTACTAAAAATACAGACTAAATAGCATAAGAAATGAAAAATAATAACCAACAGAGGATAGAATACTAATTAATGAAAGAGAATTATGTCATTTGGAACCAATGAACATGAATTTCTCTTTTTTTGCTGAAAATGTATAAATCAGTGGAAAAGTTGTGTATCAGCAGCCATGTGGAGGCTGGAATTTTGTCAGCCACACACAGAAACCCTGGCCAGGAATAAAGTCATGCCTGACTTGCTGGCAGTGCAAAGGGGGTGTTAGAAGAGGATTTGGTACCATGGGAGTGTTGAGACAACCACTCAAAAGCTGTCACAGCAAATATATTTATAGGCACAGCAGCTTCCTGAGAAATGAGGAAGCCTTGGCTGTAGGATTAAAGCTGCCAGCAGCCCAGAGGAGGGCAGAGCCCATCCACCAGGGGCTGAGCTTTGGAGATCCTGGGTGGGAAATGGATTTGTAGAGAATTCTCAAAGTTTGAGAATTCAGCAAAAGCTGATAGCCAAGAAACACTTGTAATGTATTGTAATTAGGAAACAGTTGGCTTCTGATTGTGATGGCATTAATCATATAATCTCTGTTGTCTCACTCTTCACATGAGACTGAAAATGGAATCCAAATTTTTAAAACACCTCTCAGTTGCCCCAGCTCTGGGTCAGAAAAGGGCATAATCCAACAATCCTGGCCAGCAGGGAGTTAAGCACAGGAACTGATCCTGCAGCATCCCCAGGGGAAGCTCAGGAGACACTCAGCTCCCAGCTGTGTTCACAGCCCCTCTGGCTCCTTGTGTGGGAGCAGCACAGCACAGGCCAACCCATATACATGAGCAGAAGAGGGGAAAAAATGATTAAGAAAGGTTTTGAAAAAAGTGAAAGGAACAGCTGGATGTTTCTTAATGACTGCAGGAAGAAATGGAAGAAAAATGACTAATCAGGACTCTATTGATGGCCACACAATTCACAATCCTTCCATCTGCATTTCCTGGAGCTGCACTGCTGCCTGCAGTGCAGGGGGAAAACCTAGCTGGGAAAGAAGCCAAGTGGAGACAGGGTGAGGTAGAATTTGAGACTTCTTTGGATGTCTACTGTAAGCACCTTTTTAATTCCTGGGGGTTATTTTTGTGGTTTTTTTTTGTTGGTTTTTTTTTATTTTTTCCTTTTGAAACGAACCTCTTAATTCTGCTATCAGATTTCTGCACTTCAGATTCTTGTCTCCCTCAAGAGAGATCTTTATTTATATTATTTATTATGTGAGGAAAAGAGGTGCTGCTGTGGCCCTTCCCAGATGGACATTGAAGGGAAGGAATGTTCTCACTGGCACACTAGAGGTTGAGCTCAGCTTTGCTAAACCTCAGATCTCAGCCAGAATCTTTTCCATGACAAATTTTGCATTCAACAAAAGCCAGCTCTGATCCCCTTGTTCAGGGAGTGCTGTGGCACAGAGGGGCAGCTCTAGGGCAGCTTTTCCTCAGAGGATGTACAGAGGAGCCCCTGATTTTATTTGGCCAAATGGGGGCTGGATCTGCACAAACCCCGTCCCAGAGCCAGGAGGAGCTGAGGGAAAGCAGGACCGGCTGTTTCACTGCTGTAAAACCTCATAATTCACCCCTTCTGAGGGGAAAAGGGAATAGAAAGAACACGTACAGGGCTCAGCAGAGCCCTGTACAGCCCCTGTGTCCTGACCCCTCACAAAATGCTGATAAAACGCTGGGATGTAGACAAGGAGGATCTTCCTTGGCGTAATACACAGTGACATCAAAGGCTCTGAACTAATTTGCTTTTTGTCAACTAGAGAAAGATATTAAGTTAATGCCTTTTGTTCCTCAGCAGAATGTTATAGGTAGTGAACAGAATTAATTGTGTTGACATAATGGATTTATTGTTTCAACAAAATGCCTGTCTGTTTTCACACAGCGGATAAGGCACTTGACAAAACTAATTCTGATACCAGGGGATTCTTATAAAGCTGAATTATCAGCCTGATAAAATGCCACTGGTGTAAAAGACAAGCTGAAGCAATGCCCAGAGTCTGTAAGGGGAGGGCTCAGAAGCAGGGCACAAAGAATACATTGATTTTTGGGTGCAGTTGTCCTGGCTTGTAAGATAAGCATGTATATGTATTCTATTTGCCATCTGTTGGAGTTTGGGCAGTTTTCTTATCTCTTCCAAGAACAATGTCTTCCTCTGGGGAGATATCTTCTGACATCATCCCAGTGTGAGATGCTCCACCCAGAGGGAGGAGCCAAGCATCCCTACCTCCATAAAATCAACACTTTTTGGGACACTGAGCAGCCCTTCGCTGGATTCCCAGAGAAGCAGCTCTCTTCTCTGCTGGATTCCCAGAGGAAGACCAGGCCCAACTACTACCAGACCTTCAGAGAAAACTCCACCCTTCTACAGATCACCGCTTCAGCAGCATTTCATCTGCCACTCCAGGAGGAACAGCCACCATTTAACTGGACTATTACCAACACCCTGACTCCTCAGGGTGTCATGTTTCTGACTCCATCACTAGTTTTGTTTGTACTAATTACATTTTTATTTTTTTTATTTAGTTTTTTCCTAGTAAAGAACTGTTTTTCCCATTCCCATATCTTTGCCTTTTTTGAAATTGTGGTAATTTGGAGGGAGGGGGTTTACCTTTTCCGTTTCACAGAAGGCTCTTGCCTTCCTTCACAGACTCCTGTCTTTCAAACCAAGACAGCAGTGCCGTGAGGAGCTGCTGCAGAGGTGAGAATTCCCCTCCCAGAGCCCTGCCAGGCCTTCTGCAGCCAGGCCTGAGCAGGGCAGTGCCTGGCCCAGCAAGTTTTAGGCTGCCCAGGGATGAAGGGCTCTGTGCTCCGTGTTCGTTCCCAGCCCTGCTCTTTGCTGGGCTTCCAAGCACTGCATTAAGTTTCATTCTGCTTCCTCCTCTTCTCCCTAAACAAGAGGTACTTTTCTTGTCAAAAACTCTTAGTGCCCGTGAGAGAGAGGTGAAATCATGTCTGCTGAAGTGGCAGGGCAGATTTATTTGCATTTACTGGAACCAGAAATAGCCCAGGTGTGCTAAGAGCCACTTGTTGCTATTGGACATGAACTGAGCACACAGAAGCTTGGTGAGTTCAAAAGAGAAAAAGAGCCAATTTTATTTCTGACTTTGCAAAATATAGAATTCTAAAAGTGACTGTGGATTGGAGGATGAAATTGCTACTTCTCCAACCACACTGGTCAAACCAACAGTCCATCAATTCTCTCTTCCCACAAAGAAGAGTGCAAAACAATTATTTACATGAGCACTGTGTAAGAACTCCAGTAGAAATATGTGAATATCAAAAGGCATAGAAAATTTTTAAAATAACTTTAAAACTTTCAAAAGAACTGTAAAAGAAAACGTAACACTTTTAAGAATTGGGGCAACAGCCATCAATTCCATTTCCCATACTAAGGGATTTGGGGAACACCCCTGGTCAGTTGCCTGCATGCCTGGAGAGGCTCCCTGGAGCAGAGTTAAAGGAATAAAGCAGGGATTTATTAAAAAGTCCTTCAAAGGATACACCTTGGGCAGTGCAAGAGCCCAGCCAGGGCTACACCCAAGATGGACCCAAAATGGTCACAAAACGGACAACTGGTCACGAGTTTTCACACTTTTAGAAATTTTGGTGCATTTCTACATTGGGGTTCATTGTCCAATTCCAACTCCAGGTGATGCAGTCCCATCCTCCCAGACTGCTCTCCTCAATTTGCCATTCTTTTACACTTTTTGGGCCTGAAGCTGCAGTGGTGTCCTTGGTGCTGGGGCTGGAGAAGGATTGTTTTGTCCAACTGGGCTATGAGGAGAGCTTGCTAACACTTTGTATGGAGTTCACTAACTTACTAACACTTTGTTCTGTTCCAATGCGGAACAGAATCTGCCAAAAGTAAAATCTAAAACTTCAGACATCGCTGGAGCAAAGCAGCAGTGCTGAGCAGCTGCAGGGTGGTCCCTAGGGAAAGAGCAAGCAGCTGGACCTAGACTCCTGACTTGTCTAAATCTTAAAATCTCTTAAACTAAAACATTCTCAGAAATGTTCAAAAAAATGTTTCAAAAATGTTCATTTAAAAAAAAAAACAAACCTTCCAGAATTCATTAAATCCAGGTAGGTTTGACTCTTTGCTGCCAAAAGGTGGCTCATTAAAGGCTATTTTCCCATCTGCCTGCAGAAACAATTTTGTGCCTTCTGAAAGGTGCAGGGTCACTGGAATAATGGGTTTCTCTCTTAATAATGGGATCCTGATTGAATATGATGACCTCTCTTTTTAACCTTAATGAAGTTGCTCTGTGCATTTGGCAGGAATAAATGAATTGATGGAGGTCCTCACAATTTCCAAAGCCTGCTCTGCTGGAACTTACTCCCAGTGAATGTATGGTCTGAAATTAATCTCCAGCACGATCTTTTACCCACTTAGAGGCAAAATTCTGCTCAGACAGAACACAATTTAGCTCACTGGATCCACTTCAGCCCTCTTCAATCCCACATTGGGAGACAATTTTCCTCTGGAAACACCATTTACTGTGAGGAGAATGCTCTTGTCTTTTGGGGGAGAGTGCGGCACCTCCCAGAACCCAACCCTTACCAGTGGGATTAAGGACAGAAGGGAAAGCTCAGCACGGACAGAAGGAGGCTCCCTGCAACAGAGGCTGGATGGTGCTAAAGGAATAAAGTAAGGATTTATTAAAAATGCCTTCAAAGGATACACCTTGGGTGGTACAAGAGCCTGGCCAAGGCTACACCCAAGAGAGACCCTGAGTCACGAGTTTCCACACTTTTATAAGTTTTGGTTAATTTCCATATTGGGGTTCATTGTCCAATTACAGCTTCAGGTGATGCAGTCCTATCCTCTCAGATTGCTCTCCTCACTTCCCTGTTGTTTGTACTTTTTGGGGTTGAAGCTGCAGCGGTGTCCTTGGTTCTGGGGCTGCAAAAGGATTGTTTTGTCTGCCTGAGCTGTGAGGAGAGCTTGCTAACACTTTATATGGAGTTCAGAGTGATATACTAATGGAGTCCAGAATGTGGAAAATATGAAAGCTGCACCTTCAGGCATCACTGGAGCAAAGCAGCAGTGCTGAGCAGCTGCAGAGGGGTCCTTCAGTGGAACAGGACAGGGATGGGCAGGCTCCTGGGATCTGTGTCCCTCCAAAGGCACAGGGATGGGCTGGCTGAGGGGCTCTTCCCAGGGGGCTGTGCTGGGGGTGGCCCCTGGTGCATTCTGTGCCTGGTGCTTCCCCTCAGCACTTGGCAGCAGCGAGCAGGGACAAGTGTGGGACTCCAAAAAGCTCTTTTCAATGTGGATTGCATGGCTGTAAATTCTTTTGGAGTGTCTTCCACGACCCTACCACACTGATGAGGGGTTTTGTTATCCTGTTCTTTCTGGGGACCTTGCATCTCCCAGATCTAATTTTGTCTCCTCTGAAATAGGAATTTATATTTTTATGGAGCTGTGCAGCATGAAGAGAGGAACCATGCAGGAGAATCTGCATAGAGTCCCCTTAATAAAACAAAAAGGCAGAACAAATAACCCATCATTAGTGGCTCATGGGGAAAGCACCTTCAGAAACCACAGCCATCATTTTCTGGGGTTCAGGGCCAAAAGGGAATGCAGCTGAGGCAGTCGCTGGGGTTGTGAGGCGTGGTGGAATTGCTGGGTCTTGCATCCCAGGATGCCAGTCAGGGTTTGAGGGAGGCAGCAGCTCTGTGCAGGTGTATTTACATCCATCAGGGAGCTTTCTGTATTTTTGCTGTGTCCTTTGCCTGAACTTAACCTGCAGCACACAGCTGGCACCATCCTCAACACGCTCTGGCTCCACGCCTTTAATGAACTTCTCTATTAAATTTGTTTCGTAGCAAGCAAAACAAACCCCAGCACCTCCCTCTGACCCAGCAAAAACACAGTTCTGTTTATTGGGAGCACATAATACACAACAACAGGGCTCCAGAACACTGCTCACAGCAGGCCCCTGTTCTGAATGCATTCCCTGAAAAGGGTGTGCAAAACCCCACAGTGAAGGCACAAAGCAAAGGAACCACGAGCATAAATTAACAGAGGCAACACCTCCACACTTTGAACTGTGTAATTCAGTACCTTTGTTCCACTGACTCAGCCTCTGTTCGGAGCAAGCACAAAGGTGCTGTGGGGAAATGCTGCATGCACAGGAGGCAGCAGGAGCCCCCCCGCAGAAATCCCACACAAATAGGTGCCTTGGAGGGAATAGATGGGAGCAAGAACAGATAAAAGGGGAGCAAGAAGTGGAGCCATTTCAGACTGAGGATCACAGAACCACTGATTTTGGAAAATCGTCCCAGCCCATGGAGTCCCAGCTGTGCCCAATCCCCACCCTGTCCCCAGCCCAGGGCACTGAGTGCCACCTCCAGGAATCCCTTGGACACCTGCAGGGATGGGGACCCCAAACCTCCCTGGATAGCCCCTGCCACTGTTAAAAACCCTTTTCCATGGAGAAATTCCTGATGGTGTCCAACCTGAGCCTGCCCTGGCACAGCCTGAAGCTCTGCCCCATTTTGCCACAAACTGAGCTCACATGGAGGTTTTGGACCAGGGGCCAAACTTTGGGACCTGGTTTAGGAAAGGAAAGGTGGCTGACAAAACATCTCTCAGACACCTATGCTAAAAAAATTTCTCTAAACTAACTAAAACTTCCTTAAACTAACTTCCTAAAAAAGTTTCTCCCTTTCCTGGGAGAAACTTCCTAAACAGGGTGAAGAGAGGAAGGTCCCAGGAATTCCCACAGGGAGAGGGTGTTGGAATCTGAAATGCAGGGAACTCTCAGAACTTTGGGCCTGTGAGCCAAAGCTTAGAATTAAACCCAGGATTTGATCTGGGACACTGGACAAAGTTCCTGAACTCAGGTGCTAGAAGGAAGAATGTGGATTTATAGTTTAAAGCAAAGACGTGTGAAGCTAAGGAGCAAGTTTAGAGTTTTAGAGTTTAAGATACAGGAAAAAAATATATGAAAAAAAATAAAAGAGTTTTAGAGTTTAAAATATAGGAAAAAGAAAAGTTTAGAGTTTTAGAGTTTAAGATACAGAAAAAATAAGAGGTAAACAAGGGGATTACAATGCAGCACTGTAGGTTTTTGTGCCATAACATGATTGGCTAAGAAAGCTCACACTGCAGCATGTGTCCATAAGATAAAATATTTAAGAATTGGGTAAAAAACATAAATATCCTTGTTGGCAGTGTTTAATAAAACAATAACACCTTAAGAAGTCTTGTAACTGAGGGTCTTTTGACCTTCTGAGCCATGCTATGGTGATGTGAGCTGAACTCACCCTTCCTGCCTCTGCAGAGATAAGAAATATAAACCACATCATCAAAACCAACTCGGAGGTCCCATCTGGAATCTGTTCCAGAAGTGCCCACGGGTGAATTATCACAAGGGAGATGTCCTGGCTGTCCCTGGGCTCTGACACCAGAGGAACAGGTGACAGCAGCCTGTTCTGCCCAGGGCTGTGGGCTCAGCCTGTGGCAGGACTGCACAGACAGGCTGCTGGTGCCTTTGGGGGAGGCACAGGGAATCTCTGTGGCTGCAGTCCCACGGGAGAACCCCTCAGGGCTTTGTAGGTCCTTTCAAGATATCCCATTGTTGCTCCTTGCCAAAAATACCAATCTTTGTAGCAAAGACATTCCCAAAGTCCTTCTGGTTCTGCAGGTTGAAAAGTAAGATCTGCAGTAAAAAGTAAGATCTGAAGAGTCAGCAGGGGTGAAAATCCTCTGTGGGAGCCCATAGCAACATCCTTCTCTGGCCATCAGTGTTGCCAATTGTCCTTTTAGAAGGAACTTTGAAAGAACAACAGAAAACCATGAGAATCCTTTTTAGGTAAGTTGGAAACAGCAATAAATAGAAGCCTTGGCAGTGATAGAACTGTGAAGTTAAAATCTCCAGGACCTGGTGGAACTGGGGCATGCCAGCACTGAGTAGATCATGGAGAATTATGCTTTATAATAACAAGCTCTGGGCATGGGGAAAAGTGGATTTTGGTACAGTCAATTCCCTCCAACCTGTGAATGTTAGAGCCTTGCAAAGCCAAAGTAGATTTGCCCGCATTACGTAAAAACTGTTAAATTAATCCTTAGCCAAAACCTAAGCCTCTCTGTGGATGGCTAATGTAGCTTTGCCAGAGGTTGCCATGTAACCAATACAGCAAATGGTGCATCAGGGAGCTGCAGGGCTGTTCCAGAGGGATGGGAGCTGTTCCTGGCATTCCTGAGAGCCCAGGTTTGGACTGCAGGGCTGCTGCAGAGACCTGCAGGTGTATTCTTAGCAAACAGACGTTTTGTCCACGGATGTGTGTGTGTGTGTATAAATAACAATTTAAACCAGCAAATAGAAAAATTCTAAATAAAAAAAAAAATTAGAAAAAAAGAAGGAAAAATTTAGGAAAAAAAAAGTTAGAATTTAAAAAATTCTAAATTCAGAATCAGCAGGCAGCTTCTTTGCTGTTTCCTCATAAAGCCCTGCCAATGATCTGCCAATGAGGGCTGCCCTGGGCTCTCTGCATCCCTCCTATGGCACTCCTGGAGTGTAATTCCCAAAAAAAAAAAAAAGGGGGAAATGGGCAAATTCCCATGTGGTGGGGTGGAGGAAGATATTTTTCCCTCCAAGATATTTTTCCCTCCAACAAGGACTCAAACTCACACTGACACCACTGCCTGTCTGCACCTCCTATTTTTTAACCTCTTTTCAGGCCACCTGTGCTCTTAGCTAGTATTATTATCACCATTATTATTTATATTTATTATTATTATTGCTATTATTATTATTATTATTATTGAAGTGTATAGTGTGTATTTTTCTCCCACCTTTCCACATTTATGTTTTGGTTTGTTTGTTGGCTCCCTCTGGGCCAGTCACGTCCTGTTAAGGGAGCATTATCCCAGCCCATGCTTACTTTGGGATTTATCTGAAGGCAAACAGTGTTAAATTATGGTGCTGCATTATTAACAGGCCATATGGGCATCAGGCTTGAGAGAGAGAAGCTTAACAAGGACACAGGAAAGCAATCTTCCAAATCCTTTCTTCTCCTAATACATAATCCTGAGTACGGGAAAGAGATAAAATATTTAAGTTCTGTGCTGGAGTGCTGGGAGGGACAGGATGTTGGTGAACTGCTCTGAGAGGGCTCCATGTCAAGCCACCACCTCTGCTGCTCTTGCTCAACACTGGTTTAAAGCCAGAATGGTTTTGAAGTGTTCTCTGGCCTGAGATAAGCACTGAAAAGCACTGAAAAGAGAACTTGCATTTTCTGTCAGATTTATTCACTTGCGTGCTGTCACTTCCTGCAAAAACTGGGTGCAGTTTTGGGCAGCAAAATATAAGAAGAATAAAAAGCTGTTAGAGAGCCTCCAAAGGAGGGAATGGGTACAAGCTGGGCCCCAGCATTTGTGAGCTCTTGGGTTGAAAATCCTGGGACCAAAAATCACCAGCTCCGCTTTCTGCTGTAGGAGCCCTGGCATGAAGCTGCTGTGGAAGTAAGCGCTCAGCTTTGAAGTTCAGAGACAGCTGGTTTTGTCGGGGGCGGGGGGCAGCTGGTGGCTCTAGAAGGAAAGCAGACCAGCTCCCAGGGACAGCCACGAGGTACTGGAGGTGTCTGGGGGAAATCCAGGGCAATATTTGGATGGAAGCACCAAGGAGCTCACCCTTCCTCATCAGCAGCTCCCGCAGAAAGGGGATTGCAGTGCTGCGCCTTTGCAGCTGAGAGATGGCTCCTCATTCCCCCCTTCCAGACAGGAATGATCCTATGTCCCCCACCCTGGTGTGGCATACCCTGGTGTGGCATCCCCTGGCGTGACATTCCCTCTCCTCTTCACTGCTCCCCCTCACATTGATGTTTCTTCAGCAGGTTCTGTGTCCACCTTTACATGACAAAGGCTGATCCCCCCTCCTCGGTATCCATTGCAGTTTTTGTCAGTTCTGCTGGGAAGACAGAGCAGATAAAAGGATTTGCCTAAAGGTTTGTATTGAGGAGAGGTCCATAAAGCCCTCAGCACTGCCTAAGGTGGAATAAAACACCACCAGACACCTTGTTTGGAGAGTTTGAGACCTCCTGCTGCCATTTCTAATCTCTTATCTCTTTGCTGCTTACAGGTGAGGACAGGAACAGAACAGATCCAGCTGAGCAGGTGCTGGATGATTGATGTTCCTGCAGTGCCTGAGGCGTGTTAACAGCCAGAGGGATAGAGCCCCAAAACCTCAGGGCAGCACTAACCCACCTTGTTGGGGTCTGGAACAGTTGAGCACACCATCCTTCTCCTCCTCCCCTCTGTGGGACTCTTGTTTTTTCCCCACTTCCTACTTCCTTCTAGTCCTGCCTTGGAAGATTTAACACCCTGTGCCAAGCTTGATCTATTCTTGCCCGTATCCTGGCCTCCCCTCACTGCCACTTTTTCACTGCCTGCCTTGTAAATTCCTGCATTTCTGGTTTTTCTCAAGTGGGAAATATTTTATTTTTCTTGGTTTGTTTGGGGTTTTGCTTGTTTTGTTTTGCTCATTTCAGTTTTTTATTTGTTTAGTTTTGCTTGTTTCTATTTTTTGTGCTTGTTTTTATAGGGTTTTTAGTGGTTTGTTTGTTGTTTTTTTTACTGTTGCAGGCACAGAGGCTTCCCTGCGTGTGCCTCACCCTGCTCACTATGTCTCTGGAGGACTAGGAATTTTGGGGTAACCCTGTCATCTCCTGAAGGACTTGAGGGCTCCCTGTGTTTCCAGCACATGGACAAGGTGTTTCTGCTTGTTTGCACTTCCCAGGTGAGTGGAACACATGGGTTTTGGGTTGGTGGCACCCAGCAGTCTGGAGAAACACAGTGACTAACTCCCCACATGTGTTTTGGCTCCCTTGTTGGTATTTTAATGCCTGTTTTATATTCCACTGCCCTGCCTGGAGCTGCCATGACCCCTCCACCCCGCAGCTGATGAAATTGCTCCCTGTGCATCCTCCCTGCTCTCCTCTCATTCCCAACCCCCTTTAACCAGCCTGGACCCTGGTTCTGTATCAGAACAAAAGTGGTTTTAGGAGCAGAGGACTCCTGGCAGGGAACTGGCTCTGCCCTCCCCTCGAACTTCGCCTCTGAGATGAGGTGGAATATTCCTGATTTCAGTACACCCCAGGGACTGCACCTGGGTTTCCTATTCCTCAGCATGAACACAGCCACAGTTAAGGGCAGGCTTGGGGCTTTTTCTTACTGTTTTTAAAATAATTGCTCCAATGCAGAGCATTTGCCTCAGAAGTGACATTTATCCCAATTGGCTCTGGCTGCTTCCAGCTCTTCAAGAGGGACTCAGGGTCTGGCAAAAAGGAATGAGAACCTGCTTTGGCTTCTTGCTGCTCTCTGCTGTGGCTTGGGGCTCAGCCACCCCAGTGGGCTCTGAGTAATGTCATTTTGGCAGTGCTTGTGTTATTTTGGCAGTGCCTTGTGTTATTTTGGCAGTGCTTGCGTTATTTTGGTAGTGCCTCGTGATATTTTGAGAGTAACTTGGCTTATTTGGAGAATAACTTGGGTTATTTTGAGAGTAACTTGGGTTATTTTGGTAGCACTTTGGAAGAGCTTTTGAGGCTCTCCTTTTGTTTTGGGGTGCATTTTGTATCACAAACAGTAATAAAGGGATTGAGATGACACCAGGGTATGAAATTCTGGCCTGTTGCAATGAAGAGAGGAGTTAAGCAGCTGAGGGTTTTTATTTTTTTCTGCCTGGGAAAGAAGGGATAACAGTGAATAAAGACAAGATAATAATGGTTTAAAAGAAAAGCATTCACTAAGGGATTGATTTACTGTAGGCTTAATGGAGAGTTGCCTGCAGAGTTTATCCAGCAGAGGCAGGTAAGCTGAAATACATGAAAAAAAAACCCCTTATTTCAGAGAATAAACACAGCTCTCTATGTACATCCTAATTATCCTCCTTTCAGGGAAAGTTAGTATTTCCTTTGTAGCCCATTTAGGTGAAACTCGCTCACAGCCTTCTTCCAGAGGCAGCAAACTCGTGGCTCACAGCATTTCTTTTCCAGCATTGCACAGACACTGGGCTGGTTGCTTGCCACAGGACTCTTGGGGTGTATACATAAATTTTATTTATTATAATTATAAATTTTTTTATACAGGGGTCTTTTGTAAGACGAGCTCAAGATTTCTGTTGAGACCCACTCACACCAGTATAGTTTACAGGAACATAAACAACCATAGTATTTGCTCACAGTTCCCATTAAAACAGGCTAAATTGTATAATTCCCATTAAGATTGTATAAAGAAACAAAACCTTGTAAAAAATGAGTAATTCCAGACAAATTGATTTAAATTGAATGACCCAAACCAATCAATAGAAGCAATATTTTAATAGAATTTTGCAACCAATTAATGAAGTGTAACTCCAGACCTACAGAAATCAATGGAATTTTGCCTTTGACTGAACTGGGAGCATAGTTTAATTTGTGGTGTCTAATGGACCACAACATTCCTGTTCTAGAGTCTGACTGACTGTTTTAAATATTTCATTGGAAGTTTGTGATGTGAAACCCTTTTCCCCCTGCTTAGGGACAAGAGAAATGATGTAGGGAATAAGCAGTGTTGCTTCCAGAGCTGAAACCAAGGGACTCTGCCCCATCCCCCATCCCAAAAGTTCAAATTCCATTCTAAAGCTCTAGAACATCCACATTATCCATGGATAAATACACCCTAGCTGTTCCTGAGAGCTATTCCTGCAACAAAACCTCCAGAGCTGGCTGTTCTGCAGCGTCCTCGGAAATCTATCCCAGCCCTCAGGAATCATTTTCATTAGAAAGGGTTTGCAGGAAGCTTGAACTAAATCTCCTCACTGCAGCTGAAGCTGCTTCATGATTCCCTTCTCAGAAAGCTTTCCCTGACTTCTGGAGCCTCTCCTGCTCAAGTCCTTTCCTCCCCCTCCAGTCCTTTCCTCTGTGTCACCCTCCTTTACATTCATCCCCAAACTCATTTACCCCCTCAGGTTGGTTTTGGCTGCTTCTCCTCTCCCTTTTCAGCTTTGTTGCCCTAAACCCACACAGAGCATCCCGGGGGGAAGCTGTCCAGAGAATTCCAGGGGAAAGCTGCCCAGAGCATGCCAGGAAAGCTGCCCAGAGTATGCCAGGGAAGCCTCCCTGCTGCAGAGCACTCGGAGCACGCTCCCTCAGGTGATCACAGCCCAGGTAAATGGTTCTCAGAGCCAGGAGAGCCCTTCCCAGGGCGTGTGGGATACCCTGCACTCCATTATCCAGGGCTGTGGGGCTCAGATAGGGACAACACAACCCCCAAAGGGGAGTCTGAAGTGGATTTCCTTGCTGCACTTCCTCCTTTGTTGCTGGATTCCTGAGGGAGGAGGACAACACCCCAGGGAAATCCTTGGCTCCACCAGCAGCAGAAGTCAATGTCTGGAAATAGGAATGTGATGGTTCTTCTCTGTTCTGGCTTGTAAGATAAGCATGTATTCTATTTGCCATCTGTTGGAGGTTGGGCAATTTTCTTACCTCTTCCAAGAACAATGTCTTCCTCTGGAGAGATATCTTCTGTTAATGGACCACTGAATGACTCACTGCATCACTGGTAAAGTTACATCATCCCATTGTGAGATGCTTCACCCAGAGGAAGGAGCCAAGCATCCCTACCTCCATAAAATCAGCACTTTTTGGGACACTGAGTAGCCCTTCACTAGATTCCCAGAGAAGCAGCTTCTTCCCCACTGGATCCCCAGAGGAAGACCAAGGCCATCTACTCTATCACCAGACCTTCAGAGAAAACTCCACCCTTCTACAGATCACCGCTTCAGCAGCATTTCATCTGCCACTCCAGGAGGAACAGCCACCATTTAACTGGACTATTACCAACACCCTGACTCCTCAGGGTGTCATGTTTCTGACTCCATCACTAGTTTTGTTTGTACTAATTACATTTTTATTTTTTTTATTTAGTTTTTTCCTAGTAAAGAACTGTTTTTCCCATTCCCATATCTTTGCCTGAGAGCCTTTTAATTTTGAATTGTGGTAATTCGGAGGGAGGGGCTTTACCTTTTCCATTTCACGGGAGGCTCTTGCCTTCCTTCACAGACTCCTCTCTTTTCAAACTAAGACATCCTCCCAGTACAGCCTTTTGTTGTTTCACTGGCTCGTGGGTTCTGCCTGTGCTTTACATTCTTGTTCCTCTTTGCCATCCCCCCAGGGTCTCTGTTCCTTCCCACTGCCATGCTAGTTTCTTTAGTAAGGTCCAAATGAATTGGATTTTATCAACCTTTATTTTCTAGAAAAAGACACCAAACAAAACCTGAACTTATTTTTTGCTACATCTACGCTGAATTTTATTTCACTTTCCGTTTACTTCCTGAGGAATTGTTAAGCCTCATCCACATGTGCATCCCTAAGGTGTACACTGTAATTAATGAAGAATAATGTGATCAGGATCAGAGGAGCTGCTCTCCCTGGCTGCTCCAGGCACTCTCACCTCATTGGCAATGGCCTTGTGCAGAGATGCAGCTCATCTCATCCTCATGGTCCTTCAATTCCACCTTCTGCCTGCAATGTGAGCCCTGCTCCTCTTCAACATAACAGCACCAGCTTTCCTGGGAAAAAAATCCTTGATTTTAGGATTAAAAAAATCATTGGTTTTCAGGCTGCACACACCAGGCTGTTTGCCATCTTGTTTCCTTTCCCTTCCCTCACTTCCAGCCCCTTAACTCCCAGCACATCTTTGGGATAAACAGTTATTAGACATTCTTCCTTCTCCTGAAGTGCTGTCCCTGTGCATTTCACACCTGGGATGAAGCAGCTGCTGCTGGGCTATGGGCAAACAAATTCCCATTTTGCCTGGCTAGGAACAGCCCTGCCCTGTCCCTGAGGAGGAGCTGGGTGCCCTCAGGAATATGGTGCCACATGTTTGTGCCCTGGCAGGCCGTGGGTTGTCCCTGTGTAGGGACACAGGGCCAAAATGTCAGGGAGGCATCTTTGGAGCGCTCATGGCACTGGGGATGGGTCCTGAGAGAAAAATTCCTTGCCTCCTACAAAAGCCTCCTGCTTTGGTCTCTGAGCTGGTGTCTGGGGTGGCACAGGGTGCACAGGCTGAGGTAGAAGAGCTGGAACTCACTTTGTGGAGGTTTATTTTGGAGGTGGGAATGAACAGTGTAATTACATTCAGGACGTGGGCTTGGGAGAGGGTGACTGGACTGGACAGGGAAGTGTCCAAACATTGACTAGGAACGATGAAGAAAAGAACCTTCTCTTCATGGTTTTAGACCTACTTGAATTTATTTCCCAGCTCTACTTGGCTACTGGGGAGCTCTAATTTAGGGGTATATTACAATGCTTAGTTCCAAAAACAACCTTGGGAGTCTGAGCCTAAAACCCTGTTTATAAGAGCATCAGATAAAAAAAAAGCTATCACCTCTTTCTCCAAACCTTGCCTCTCACCTATCTTTAGGTCGTGTCTGCCACAATCTCCCTTCTTTCCTCTTTTATTCCACCATGAAAGCATCCAAATAAAACAGCTCCCCCATGCTCCACCCAGCTGCTGGCATGCACCAAAGCAAGCAGTGTTGCCCTGGGAATTGGCTGCCTTTCCAAGAGCTCAGTGCCATCAGAAGCCCCCAGACACTCTTGTGCGTGCTGTCTGTAAGCAGCAGAGTAAGACAGAAGTTTTCTGGCAGCTCCTGCTTCTGCTAGCTTGTCCTGCTCCCTGTGTGCAGGCAGGGAGGTGACAAATTCCTTTCAAAAGCCTGAGGCAGTTTAGTGCATGAAATACTCAGAGGAGTGTTTAATATTTGATTACTGCGGGGTTTCATTACTCTCCAAGCAGGTTCCTCAGTGTCCAGCAGGTATGGCAGCACCCAGAACCTGACAGATCTGTCAGGCTGGGGATTTCGGGTGTGTTGCAAGAGGTGACTGAAAATAAACTGTGAGTCCTTACAATCCCAGAGTCAGGAAGGTGTCTCAAAGCTGGAGCTAGAGTGCCCCAGGTGAGCTGGGGAAATCCCTCTCCAAGCACAGCAGGTGCTCCTCTCACCTTGAAGAGAGGGGGGAGGAGGTCATCTTTTAACGTTACAAACAGACAAGAAGAGCAGTATTAAAGGTAGCAATATTAAAGGTAGCAATATTAAAGGTAGCACAAATAAAAAGGCCTTTGTTGGCTTCAGGCCATTTTCTCCTGGAGTAAAAACAGAGTTGAGACCACATTTTTTCTCACCAGCAGGCTCTTGCAGCAGTCAATGAAAATACGACCGGAAGCAATGGATGGAGCCGTGGGAGTGGAGCGTGCTTTCCTCAAGCAGCCCTGCAAGGAGCTGAAAACAGCGTGGTTAACCCAGCAGGAGACTCTGGGGAGTGAGAGCCACGGACAGGAAGGAGCTGGTGCCACTCAGGAGCGTTTCCTACCAAAGGCTCACATCTCCCTGTGTCCTTCCAGCAGGGATTGCTGGCAGAGCAGGGTCCATCCCTGCCCAGGGCAGGGATGCGGGGAGCCCACGGAGCCCCAGCCTGCTGGGCTGCCCCTGTCAGGCTCTGGGGAGCTGGAGATCACTGGAAGCCAGGTAAGAACTTATTTGCAGTATGCCTTTGATAGATCTCCATATCTGCCTGCTCCAGGAGTGCAACTGAGCCTCCAGCTCAGCTCCTGAGGCTGCAGCACAACCTCTGCTGCTGCTGCAAGCACAGAATGAGCTCTGGTCATTGTGGCTGCACATTTGTCCTGGATTAGAGCCTCCTGCTTCCTCTCTAGGTGCATGTGTGTGGATAAGCACTCTGAAATGAAAGGTAGAGAGGTTATTCAAAGAGGGATTAATCCTGCTTTAGGGGAGGCAATTCAGTGTTGACATTATTGGTGTCTATAACTAATTAAATACTGAAACTCATTGACAGGGTCTGTTAATCCTGTGGGCTGGGGATGCTCCACTTCTTCCTTTCCAAGGGGCATCAGCACTTGAAGAGCCAGAGAGGGAATAGAAGGCAGTGCCCCAGGGAGAGATTCAAATGAACAGCCTGATTTGAAGGGAAGAGCAGATGTAAATCTGAGATAGATCCAGGGAGAGATGAGGTGTAAAGGCTACGTGCTCCCTCAGTGCCATTCTCCTCTTTGAAGGCAGATTTTGGGGTGGACATGTTTGCATATGAACTGGTCTTGTCCTCCTGAGGCAGGCAAGCATTCAAATAGCACAGCAGGGGGATGATGCACAGTGAGAAGGCTTCCCAATTCTAGTCATGTGTGAGCAGGGATTTCCTTTCAATTCCTCCCTAAATCTGACCCCAAATCCATGGTGTTATGAACAAGTTCATCAGTTCATCAGTTAATGCACTTAAAGTTAATTATGTTAATTAATTAATTGATAACTGTTAAACCCTTGTTTAGCCCCGCTGTCAACTCCCTTGCTCGTGCCTTGGTTGTACCCCTCACTTGTACCTGTAACCCTCGTTGCGTTCGTCGGGTATTGCCTCCGCTGCTCCACAAAATGGTGACCAGAACATTCCTGGAAAATATGCAAATCAAGAAAAGTGCCAGAAAATCCAAGAGAAGGCCCTAGAAACAATGAGCCAACCTAAAATTTAAACAACTAATCAACCTGACCTACCGGCAAGAAGTCCCTCTACCCTACTAACATGATTTTAAGCATCGCCATAACTTCAGTAGAATGAAGTCAGATTGAGGACCCCAGCCGACGAGCCAAAAGACGTCTTCCTAGGCACGCCCGTGAGGACGGAAGCCCCAGTTCTGTTGTGAAGCAAAACTGCTCACCTCCTCCTTTGCGTCGCTGAAGGGAGCAGCGGCAGTGTGTGCGACCCTCTGGGCCCCCACCCAGAGCTGATCACCTTAATAAAGGTGTTCAAAAGGAGCTGGTCTCCTTGCGCATTTACTTCACATGGTATCTGTGGTGCCCACCCTGGGAGTACTTGTGTGGCTTGTGCTGTGAGAGAGAGGTGCTGCTCAGGGGGGTCTGGAAATGCCTCAGCCAGGCAAGCCCCTTGTTCTGAGAGCCTCCAAAAGGAGCTGCAGTTCTCTGGGGGGCACAGGGCTGTAAGAGCCCATCCAGGCTGGCCCAAACACGGGATTTACCTGCAAAAGACATTTTTTCCTCAACTTAGCAAAGTCAGGGACTCACTGGTATTTGCGGGAGGTTCAGGAGGTTTTCCAGATATTCATAGTGGTTTTGAGTTTCACCCCAGCCTGTCTCCTGTAAATTTTTGAAAGCTGTAAAGCTCCTTTATGCTCCTGAAATTTGCCTTCAGATTCCATTTGGAGGTTTCCCTCTGCTGCAGTGTCACCTGGGTGTCCCCTCTCCTGCTGACTCCCTGCACAGGGTCTCACCCACCAAAGGCTCCAATTCCTGCTCCAACCCAGCCATTTGGCACTTCCTGGGTGTATTGCTGCATTTTAATCCTATTTCTCTGAGCAGTTTTCATCTTCTCTGCAGCCATGCCCTGGTGATTTTCCACATGGCCTCAGCTGCTGACCCTCCCAGAGCATCCAAGGGACAATTATTTCCCAGCAGCCCCAACAGACCAGGCAGCCCCGAGAATGGATTCAGGGCATTAGGCATGGTCTGGGCTCCAGCTGTGCTCACCTTCAGGAGCTGCCTGCCTGCAAAGTTTGCACAAAGAGTTTTCCTGCTTTAAAAAAAAAAAAAAAAAACACCGAAACAAACAAACAAAAAAACCCCCAAAAAAACCCCACCGACATTTAAAAGCTGATTTTAAGAAAGATTTTCCATCATAAATTGATTTCTGGCTCTGGAGTTAAAATAAGAAAAATAAAAACCAGTTTAGGGAATTCAGAAGTAAAGCAAGTCCAGCAAGATGGATGGATGCTGTGCTCAAGTGTAATAGCACAGGTCTGTGTGCAGGGCTCTTCTAAGGGAGTTTCTTTCAGAACCGTCTCTGACTTCATCTCCTCCTTTGTGGCACAGAGCAAAGTCCATCAAATTCCTGCATCACAGGGTTCTTCTCTTCTGTCTGTGGGAGAGTGAAGTGAAACTCCTCTTCCTCTAAGTACAAACCTGGTGATGCATATATTTCTGTGTTTCACACCTCAGCTGAGGACATCTTTTACTTTCCAGATTCCTGGTTGTAGACTCAAAGCTGAATTTCCCAGATCCCTTGGGAGCATTTTCCACATGGAAATGTAACATCATACGGAATAATTTGCATTATCTGGTCCTTCCTTCCTTCCTTCCTTCCGCTTGGGTGGACAGTTTCCTTTTCATGGCTTTAGATCTGGTTTTGATCATGTTGTGTAGGTACCTAAAGCTGTAAGTAAAGAAATACCATCAAAGGCAAGATCTGCTATTTCCAAACACACAAACAAAAAACCCCAGAACAGTCTTTCTTTCACAGCACTTCTAGGGGTCTTTATTGTCTTTGGTGGGCCGATTTTTTTAACTTATATTTATTAACTGGTTCAAAGAGCTGGAGTAAGCAGCAGCACATCAACTTCTCCAGCACCTGTGAGTTGTCCTGGTCCAGCCTTGTTTCAGGGTAGGAGAAGAAAGCAACCGAAGCCAGAGTGCAGCAGCAGTTCTGGGCTGTCCAAGGCACAGCAGCCTCTGGAAGGGCTTTGCCCAGGCTTGCAGGGATCTGTGCAGGCTGGATGGCACTCTGGAGGTGTGCCTTATACACCCTGCACACCCTTTCCACACCAGAGCACGGCCCCCAGCCCACAGTGTCACCTGAGACTATTGGTGCGGCACACAATGACAACACTTTCCTTCTGATTCTCCTGGAGAATTAACTCCCAGCTGTGCCTCCGCTCCTGGGTTCAAAAGCAGCAGCTGTGAAGCTCAGCCACTTCTTTGCTTTGTTGACCTGGTGAATTTTGGAGCTGCAAGGGCAAAGCTTTGATGTTGGCTGGAATACTTGACTTTCCTGTACCTGTCTAATATCCTGATTAGGCTTTTGTATTTGTTCAGAATGAGAAATCTACAAGAAAGAACTACACCAAGTACCTCTTGGCTTGATTTAAAGGAAAATAACAATCAACTGGTTTCCCAGGGCTGCAGCACTTTGAAAATAAGCCCCACTCGAGCCTCAAGCTCAGCTTTTGTTGTAAGAACAACTGTAATGACCCATTTTAAACAATTCAGTGGAGGTAGGTTCAGGCTTTCTGTACTGGATTTCAACAGAACTGAAATCTTGCAGTTAAAAAATGGTTAGCCCTGCAGTTAGGCACCTTTAATTGAATCCCTGCCACTTGCTTAATTACAGGAGCACTTCAGCCGCCCTGTGAGCAGCAGTGAAATCAGCCCTGCCCCACCTCTCCCAGGCTGCCATTGGCTGCAAACCTGCCGGGCTTGATGGGCTGCAGTCAGAGGGGGATTGCAAGGCCAATAAATAGCAGGATCTTGGAGCAGTCAGGAATGGATCTCCACCTGTCAGAACTCCTGGTTGGAGCCAGCCTCTCTGCAGAAACTCAGCCTGCCACGCGAGGGAGCTGCTGGAGGAGACCTTCCCTCTCTTGCTGCCTGTGACTTGTGAGTTGGTGGCTTTGGCCACCCCTGGGCATAGCTGGAGCAGGACTGGGGGCGGCATGGCTTGCTGCGTGCTCCAGATCACTGGGCTGATTTTTGGTGGCGTGGGCATGGTGGGCACCCTGGCAGCCACGGCCATGCCCCAATGGAGGGTGTCCGCCTACATGGACGGCAACATCGTGGTGTTCGAGACCATCTGGGAGGGGCTGTGGATGGACTGCATCAGCCAGCTGGGCATCAGGCTGCAGTGCAAGCTCTACGACTCGGTGCTGGCGCTGCTGCCGCTGCTGGAGGCCTTCCGGGCCCTCATGTGCCTGGCCGCGGGGCTGGCCATTGTGGCCTTCCTCACGGCCATTGCGGGGGTCAAGTACACCCGGCGCGGCAAGCGTGGGCCCCAGGCCGTCAGCATCTTCATCCTGGCTGCCGGGGCTGCCTTCCTGCTCACAGGCACCCTGGTGCTGATCCCGGTCTCCTGGACTGGGGGCAGCATCATCCGCAACTTCTACAACCCCGAGGTGCCCGTGCCACTGAAGCGGGAGCTGGGCGCTGCCCTGTATGTGGGCTGGGGTAGCGCTGCCCTGCTGCTGGCCGCGGGGGCCATGTACTGCCACTGCTGGTGCTGGGCTGGCACGGCTGCTAGGCCTAGCTATCCCTGGCTGGCCTGGGGAGAGCTGCCCCGGGCGGAAGGGCCAGCCCTGGGCATCCATGCCTACGTGTAGCCACTGCCCGCGGTCACCAAGAGCTCTGGGCTGCACAGGACCTTAAGGATCGTCTCATTGCCAGGGGCATGGACACATTCCACCATCCCAGGTGGCTCCAGCCTGGCTTTGGACACTTCCAGGGATCCAGGGGCATCCCATGATCTTCCTACTTGACCCGAGCTGACTGATTTCTTCATTTACTTCCAGGAGTAATGGAGGGGTAGTTTTGTCACTTTGCTGTTCACTGTTGGCTTGGATCTCTGCTCTGTAATGCCTGGCAGGAACTGTTCTCACACAGGTGTTTGCTTAGAGCATAGTCCCCATTTCTCTGGGAGTGAGGAATGGTGTGGGGACAGCAGCAGTCACAAGGCTCTCAAGGAAGATGAGCAGCCTGTATTTGGCTGGAATAAGCTGCTGTGCCATACCCCAGTGCCCTGCCTAGACCCCTGAGGTGCAAAGGGGCAGGGCATTTCCCTGGGGAGTGGAGTGTCCCTAAGGACTGCTGTGGGAGAAGCCTGGAGCTGGCAGCAGGGCTCAGTGAACAGAGAAGCCTCCAGCTTCCAGTGCTGTCATGGAAATGTTTGTGCTACCCTAACAGAGGCCTCTGGGACTCTCCATGAATTTCTCTGATGCTTGTGGGGCTGGTGTACCTTCCTCATATCCTCTACAGGGCATGGAATGTGGTTCATGAAAGAAATTTTGAATAATTTCCCCAGAGTTTGCCATGACAGTGCTGGCTTCCCTGCTGCTTGCCACCCCTCATCCTCTGAGACTCCTCCTGCCCTGCAGGCAGTGCCTCCTCCTCTGGAAAGCTCGGCACAGACCGTGCCCAGGAAGCCCTGGTACTCATACTAAGTGTAATTCCCAAGCACAGGCAGTCCCCACCTGCCCCTCAGAGCAGAGAGCTGCTGCTCACGCCCAAAAAGCCAAGCCCAGACATTGCTCCAGCTGCTCTGGGCTTGCCAGGCTGCCTTGGGAATGCAGCCAGAGACGCCTGATCCTGTCTGTCCTCACTGCAGGATCCAGCAGCACTTGCAGCTGGGAATTTTATTGTTCCCAGCTGAAAACTTTCAAGTCTGTGTTTGACTCCATGGCATTGATCAGCGCCCAAAGAAGGCCCAGTTCAGAAGGGTTTTTCTGGTTCTTTAGCCAGCAGTGATGGATGACAACATTTAAGGGACAGTTTCATGGCACAGGGCTCAGCCTGACCTTCTGCTGTGGCTGGTGCTGAGAAAGGGCTGTAATGACTGTCTGGGCTGAGGAGAGCAATGTCTCTGTGTATTCATCCGACTGCTCCATTTGAAAAATAACATAGAAAGCTGCATTTAATTAAAGAAGCCTTTTATTAACTTGGCTTCAGATGATCTTAGATGAGACAGTGCTGTGCTTCACAGAAATTCATTACATATATGAACTCAGGGGCATTTGCATTGAAGGCAACCAGCTCAGATCTTGCAGCGGGAATTTTCAAGGCCCCACAGAACTGGTTTAATGTCTCCAGCTCATCACTTAAGCAGTCAAATCAGCACTTATTCTAGATGGAAATTGAAGAAAACAGTCATAAATAGGTTTTTCTAGCACTAAACCATTTTTTTTCTGCTGTCTTAGGAAGTCTGTCACGGCAGCTGTCACTGACAGCTGATTTCACTGGAATCATTCTGGTGACTTTGGTAATAATTTCCACTACCCTGAGGAACTCCACCTCCTATTTTATTGTGATTTTTTTCCTACAGTGCATATTTGGTTTAATATGGAACTATTTGGCGAGTAAGCCAGAACTGCACACTTTGGAGTAATTTAGATATGACATTAACAAAGCATAAGATGGAGACATTTGCAATGCAAATCTGATACATATTTATATGTAGGTAAAAGATTTAAATGATGATGTATTCAGTGTAATGCAACTTTATGCAGATGTAAGTGCTTAAGAAGTAATTAAGTACAGTTTTCTGTAACACTAATTAGAGGATCCTGAATGCTTCCACTATCAGTGAACTCATCTAGGAAGCAAATTGGAACTGGGTGTGCCATTTGCACTGGTAAATTTATTTTCAAAGAGTAGAAAGATAAAACTGTTTTATTTGAGCATTTAACATCGATTTCAAAGGAAACCTGAGCTTTTTATGTCTGACATTAGCACCGGATGACTGCATATTTCCCCAGTTCTCTCTTTTATCAGTGGATCAAAAGAGGAGCTCAGACAACCCTGTACTCTTCTGGGCTTGGAACCCAGCCCTGTTCCTAAGGGTAGAGCCAGGCTGGGCTGGCACATCCAGGGGGGTAAGTGGCACAAATGGCAATTTCTGGTGATGTGCTGGAGTATTTGAGATTCACAGGAATGTGTTTAAGATTTCACTAACATTTCAGAATTTGGTACAGGAACAGCTGTCTCAGGAGCTGATCTGTGGGAGGGGGAACTGGGAGTTGCCTCCTCCTGCTGAGCAGAACTGCAACTCCCACATTGTGGGGAAAAGAGGATTAGGAGATGTTTTGTGGCTGTATGCAAGGAAGGCATTTGGCACTGAATGAGTGCCTTTGTGCCTGCTAAGGGATATGGAGTTTCTCCTCTTCCTTTGCCCTGTTCAGATGTTCTGAGCTGATTTGGGAGCTGCAGTGTGGGAGGAGGAGCAGGAAAAGGAAGCTGTAAGACTTCAGCAGAAAACCCTGCAGCTGAACTTTGCAACTGAACTGCTGCTGTTAATGAGTTTTCTGAGGGTCACAGGAGAAGTTTGGCTGGAGGGGACTGATGGAGGATCTGGGCCACATCCCCATGCCCAGGGCTGCACCTGCTCTAGAAAATCCCCGGCTCCTGCTGAGCTATATCCAGCCAGACCCGTGCCCAGTGACCCTGAGCATCCAGGGGGATTCTTGGAGCTTTTCGGGAAGGCTGAACTGTCCTTCCACGAGACAGGTGAGGCGAGGATGCTCAGGAACAGGAGCAATGCAGCAAGACTTTTCTGGAAGGAACCACCTCTGTGCTCCTGGAAGCAGGGTGGGAATGACTGCCCTTTGCTCTGGGAGGAAAGGCCTGGCTGTGGCTGCCGTTTGCCAGGCGTGCCAAAACCTTGTGTCAAATTGCTTCGTGCTGCAGCTCTGTTCTCCTGGAGGAGAGCAGGGGGGAAGCTGCCCTGGTGCTCTGTGCCCACAGCCCCAGGCACAGCCTTCAGCCTCTGTGGGCTGCTTGGAAAGAGCTGATTAAATACCATGGTTAAATCTCTGGTAGAATATCCTGGTGGTTTTATATGCTTTGGTGTTTGGTGATTGCAGGACTTTGGAAACAAATGTGTCCAGCTGAGATCTTGCTGTGTATTTGAAATAAACTTGTCAAAAAAAAGCCACAAACGCTAGAGATAATTTTTTTAGTTTATTTATTTTAACAGGAGACAGAGGAGTCCTGCAACTTTATTTGAATAAAGGCAGAGACACAGCCCACGGGGTTCGCTCTCCCGAGGTTTGGGAGGGCACCACCTTCTGTTATCCCAAACTCCAGATGTGTGCCACCCCCGTTGGCCGAGGTGCCAGGAAGGTGCAGCCTTCCCAAACCACCTAGCCCACATCCCTCTCGAAGGGGGGATATCTTCCCCCAAAGCTCGGTGCTTCAGCTGCCTGCAGAGCCTTGTCCCTCTTAGGGGCTGGACTGCCAGGGCCGGTACCAAACCTGCTGCCCAAAGCCAGCAGGGACAGCCAGACCCATTGCAAAGACGTGAACACCCATCCCCTCAGCCCTGAGACTGTAGCACTGTCCAAGATTAAAAAAAAGTTTTCCTATTTACCATCTGAGTAGGAGTTGCCTTGTGGCAGTTTCCTTATCTGCTGTTAATAGCCCCATCAGTGCCTTGCCACATGACTCAGAGATAACACTGTCCAGGAGCCGGTGATTAAGGACACACCTTGAGATTCATAATGACCCATTGTGAGATGCTCTGCCCAGGGGGGAGGAGCTAGGCATTCCAACCTGGATAAAACTGGGGATTTCTAGACAGAGGAGTCAGCCTTTTCACAGGTTCTCCGAGAGGCCACAGCGACTACATCTGCCATCCCAAGAGGACTGCAGCTACTCCAATTTGGACTGCTGCCAGCACGTTGGCCAGGTTGTATTCTGACTTTGTGGGTGGTCTTTCCCTTTGTATTGTTGCATGTATTTTTGTCCTTTTCCCCTTTTCCCAATAAATTGTATTTCTGACTTGAAGTCTCTCACTGGTTTTGCTTTCAAACCAGAACAAGCACACATCCTTCTCTCAGTGCCTCCTCACCTGTCACTTGCTCTTCACAAACCCTAGTTATCACTACCTCAACCCTTTTTAACAACACTGGAACATTGGAAGAATATTTGAACCAGCCCCTCCCAACTTTTCTATGTCTGCTCCCCACAAGAGGTGTGGCAGTAAATCCAGAGTAAAGCAGACAATGGTAATTCACATAAGCCCATTGATCACCAGAGATCCTTGCCCGTGGCTACCGAGAGCTGAGGTCTCCCATCCTTTTCCTCCAGCTGAGAAGTCCAAACCTCCAGGGCTTTGGAGACCCTGAGCCTAGTGTGGTATGGCCACCAGTGTCCAGCTGTCCTGGCTGCTGTCCTGCAGTCCTGGCTGAGTGTTACGGACAGCAGAGTGCAGAGGCAGCGTCTCTGCAGGCTGAGCTTCCTGTTCAAGTCATCCCAAGCTAACGCAAGTAAAGATTTTCTAAAAAAACCTTAAATTATAAAATAAATTTTAAAGTATTCAAATGACTTGAAGTAACCCTTGTGCCCTCAAATTACCCCAATGACCTGAAGTAACCCCAAATGTGACCTCAAATTATCCCAATGATATGAAGTAACCCTGAATGTGACCTCAAGCAACCCCGAACAGGGTCTCAAATGACCTGAAGTAACCCCTGGAAAAACAAAAAAATTCTCAAATGACCTCAGGTAA
>QUSF01000016.1:15559449-15620677 GCA_003676055.1 Chloebia gouldiae
AAAAACAAAAAAATTCTCAAATGACCTCAGGTAACCCCAAATGTGACTTGAAAGAACACCGAATGTGACCTCAAATGACCCCAGTGACCTGAGGTAACCCCAATCATGACCTCAAATGACACCAAGCAGGATCTCAAATGACCTAAAGTCATTAGGCAGAAGCTGTGTCTTTGGTGGGATGGGGGCAAGGGTGGGCAGCACAGAGCGTGGTCACACTGTGAGGTTTTCTGACACTACAACACCCCCACTCCCTCTAAGAAACTTCCCCTTCAGGGACTAAAATGGAATAAAAGGTGTAAAGGAAATATAAATCCAAGAGAGAGAATAGTCTGCAAAAAAACCCAGCTCCACATGGGCCTGGATGCTAATCCCTATTGCTGGTCAGTGAGAGCATCTGACAGGTCAGATTTCCAACTGCTTTATTTAACAGGAAACAGGTTTGTTCCTTCTTGTGAGTAGGATCATTGGCTTTGCATGGGCAAAGCCACTCCAGATTTTCCAGCTAGGAAAAGAGTTAAGGAACTCTTTTAAAGCATAGTCCTAGAGGTACCAAGCAGCTTGGCTTGGTAATCCTGTAGGGAAATAGAAGCATATCCAAAGCCAGGGACCTCATAATCAGAAGAGCTGGACAGGACAGAACGCACATCCAACCAATATGATCAATGCTATGTTCTTAGTTTATTCGAGAGAAGATGGGAGTTTATATACACTTCTATATAGTTTACAGTTTACAAAGGCACTCTGATTGGCAAGCTAACATTGTTTACCTTTGCCCTAAGGCGGTCAGACTTTTCACACTACAGCTCTACTCTAATTCACACTCGGATAGCTCATTACTTTGTAGTTGCCTTAACATAATTTCTAACTGCGTCAAAGGCTTCCAGGCCCCACCAAGGCTGCTTATCAGGGGCCTAGTCTGAGGGGTAGCTCAATTCTCACTCCAGACATAAATCATGCCCTCTATCTCTCAGAAATTCTGTAACACATATCTGTTCTGATTTTTCTCTCCTCTTTCTTCCACAGCTGTTTCTGTATTCCTGACTTCCATTTACATTGGAGACATGTGGCTTGGAGCACAGAAGCTGGATATGTTACTTACCCATGTCAGATTGATCTGCACTAGTGCAGATTATGAGTTACAGGGTGACTCAGAGACTCAGAAACAAGGGGAAGAAACTGTTATGTCTCTTTGCAAACAAATTTGGCTCCATCAGGGCATTAATTCAGGGGACTAACACTTCACCTTTAATGTTTTTCTGTGCTCTGTCCTCATCACCGCAAACCATGAGAGCCTCCTGAGCTGCCATCTTCAGTAAACTAAACAGCAATGAGTAAAGCCTGTAACTTTGTTAATGAACTGAAGATACAACCACAGGCAGAGGCTTGACAGAAATCAAGGGAAAGCACTGCCTGCAGCCTAAGTGACTCCAACACACCCTGCCTGCTCTCCCTTGGTCTTTGTCAGTCCACCCATCACTCTCGGTTAATCCCCTGGGACGCAGTTTGTCATTTTATCTTAGCAACACCTAACCAGTGCAGTTACATTAGAAAAACCAAAATCATTTGACACTACAAGTAGCCATAAAAAGACACTGCTGTTTCACTGAGCAAAGCAAGGTGTGAAATGGAACGAGCTATGGCAAGGCGAGATGGGTGAATGCTATTTCATATCCTTTGGAAATAAACTGCAAAGCTCAGCAGAATCAGTTTCCACAGCAGCAAAGCATTTGCACAATAATGGACACTATTACTTTATTAGTTCAGCAGCACTAAATCAAAGGAGGAAAGGTCAAAGAATATGTTTGCAGCTTATTGTTCCTGGCTAGTGGAAACACACACTTCCTTTACTAAAAGTCTGAATGTTTACGAGTTGCAATGTCAGCCTTGTCCCAAGATGAAATCACACTATTTTTATGAAAACCTCTGCTCTTTCAGTGAACTTTAGTGACAGTAGTACACAGATAACTAGCACCCCACATTACAGATTCACAAGTCATCAGATTTCCCCTTAGCAAATGACTCAAAAAAAAATCTGTCCTTGTAAGCAAGAATTAGTGTCAGCAGTCTTATAGCTTCAAATACTGCAAGATAAAGCCCAGAGTGTTTGTTGGTAATTATCCAGCCTGAAGGCAAACACCCATTCACACAAACTGGGCACCGGCATGGACTCTATTGAAAGGAAACAAAATCAGGTCAGTGAGACAAGGTATGCAACATTTTCCCTGTGCAAGATTAGCACCTACTACTCCACAATAATTATTTATTAACCTTCAACTTGCTACCATCTACTGGAATTGTATCTATGTAATCCCAGTAATATTCATAAGACCAGAAATACCCCAAGGAGTTTGTTCTGTTAGCCATGTCAGTGGTGCCTTTTAAGCCCGCTCAGAACTCTGACCCACTACTTTGCTTCATAGTACTGCAGTGCCCTCAGAAAGAAAATTGCACAACTGATGCCTGTGCCAATCACTCTGGGGTCCCGCAGCTCAAGGACTGCCTTGGGACTGAAAACATCTCGTGGCAATGAGTGGTAATGTATGGCAGCGATGTAGGAGCAGCCCTGAAAATGCAATCCTTCCTTCCTGCCGGACACTTACGTTACTCCCAGTGTGATGTTGGGAAAGCCGGAGCCCCGGCAGTGTCGGGCGCTGTGTTGGACTGGAATAGGGGGGACCCGCAGAGCGGCTCCGGCCCCGTGTGGGGACCCCAGCGAGGGTGGGGAGCACCAGGCTCCAGCCCTCCGGCTTTATTCTCCGGCGCCCCGAGCCCCGCGGCTGCGAGGAAAGAAGGAGAGCGGGGAATGGGGAAGGAGAATAGGGGAGCAGAGCGGCAGTCGAGGGGAAGGTGACAAGGACAGGGGACAGGTGGGGAGAGGCCGAGGTGTGCAGGGCAGCCGGGGAGAGGGCTGGGGGGAAGGCAGGGTGGAGGAAGGAAAGGAAGGATTGAAGGCAGGTTTGGGGAAGGAGGCGGAACGTGTGGAGGGCGGAAGTTATCGTGGAAAGGCGGCAGGAGTAGGGAGAGCGGGCACGGGGAAGCCCGGTTGGGGAGGGAAGGAAGAGGGACAGGATGGAGAAATAGGGTAGGGTTGGGGTGAGTAGGGGAATGGAGAGGGAGGATAGGGAAGGGGGTGTAGGGGTGGACCGCCCGGGAGGGAGGGAGGGGAGGGCTAAAGAGGAGAGGAGGGCGGGGAGGTTTGGGGGGAGAGGAAAGAAGGGTGAATAAGAGAGATATAGAGAAAAAGAAATACAAAAGAAAAGCAACAGAGAGAAAAGGAGACACAAGGCCCGGCCAACCGCTGCCTCCCACACCGAGCGCCGGGGAGCAAATGGCGCTGCTCGGCCCTCCCCGCGGTTTAAATCCCCCCACGGCCTCGCCCCGCGCAGCCGCGCTGGGGCCCCGCGCACCTTTGCGCGCCCCTGTGTTGGCCCCGCCCCCGGGCCCCGCCCCCCCCGCCGTAAATGGCGGCGGATTCGGGCCTGCCCCGCGTTCTGTGGGGGATGGTCGGCCCGGGCTGCGGCGGTACCGGCGCTCGGAGCGCCGTGCGGACATCCGGATCGGGGCTGCTCCCGGCGCTGCGCGGGTCCTCAGGTGGGATCGGGATCTGGGCCCGGGGATTTGGGTCCTGGTCCTGCCGGTGTCTGCTGTGGGAGCTGGGCAGAGCCGCTTCTTCCTCGGCGGGCAGGGTGGGGGTACCAGGACCGGAGGACCGAGGCGGAATCGGGGCTGGCATCGGGACCGGCATCACCGCGGGCGGGAAGAGCCGCTCCGGGACGGGCGCCGCCGCTCCGGCTGCGGCCGGCCCGGGGCTCGGTCCCGCCGGGGCTCGGGGCACGTTCTTGCTGTGGCCGCACCGGACACGGCTAAAGGGCTGCCCGTGGCTCCTCGGCCAGGGGCTGCTTTGAACAGGCATACAAGGATGCTTCAGCCCGGACAGACGCCACCGACAGCCCAGAAGGACCCCAAGGAACGGCTGGCATTACTTAGGAATGGAGATACAGGCTGTTTGCATAGGGGATCTGACAGCAATTCCTGTTTCTGACCTCCCTGAGCTCCCACACAGCTGCCAGGTATGTCCCAGCCACTCCAAATCTCTTCCCTCTTTTCCAGCCTGAGGCCATCATCCACCAGCAGCATTTAAGCCAAGGCAATCTTCCCTCACAGATATTAAATCCCAAGCAATAGGCCTCAGAGATGCCTTACAATCAGAGGTTCGAGTGGGATGATGTTTGGAAATTTTCAGGGAGCCAGCCGGAAGTGCAGAAGCAATGGAAAACTTTCACAGGTGGGTCCCACTGGAGGTGTGCTGCAGGCAGGGATGTGCATCTCTTTCCTGAGGGAAAAGGACACGCAGAGGCCACTGCTGAGGCTCTGAAAGGAGCTGTGCTTCTGCAGGGAGAGATGTTCTGCCTCAGCACAGGCCAGGAGTGCATCCAGCCACCGCCTTGTCCTGCTTTAAAATATCAACTGGAGCTTGAGCCCCGGGGGTGTGAAGGCAGCTGAATTCCAGGGAACTCTGTCAAGTGACCCCAGAGACATCAGTGGGGCTGGGGGATGAGGGTTTTAAATAGCAAGTTCTATAGGATAGAGACCTGTCCTTATCCCACTGAGCTTCCCTGGAACCTCTGCTGGTTCCTGACACAGCTGGTGTTAAAGTGGCAGCTCTGCATGGGAATTTCCACTCTCCACGAGGCACTGTTAGGTTATTCCAGCAGGAATTCAGCAGGGAATTTGGGGCTGTGGGTATAATTCATCTGAACTAGCAATGCTGATAGTGAACCCTAAATCTGGGCACCACACAGAGAACAATCTTTGTTCTAAAGCCCCTTGGCTGGGAAATTTCAGCAGCCAAATGTATGGAATGATCTAAATCCCAGCAGGCATCATCCCCCAGAGGGACAATCCAAGTGCCAGGGTGGGAGCTCGTGTCCTTCCCCTGCTGCTGGTGGGACAAATTCCCCTTGGCACAGTTGGCTGGGTGGGAGCTGAGAGCAGAAGGGGCAGGAGCGAGGATGGGGGATGAGGCCGCTGGAATGTCACCTGAATCAGCTGAACACGTTCTTTCCCTGCAGGAGCCAGGAGCCAAAGCAGATCCCTCCTGCTTTGGTGGGCAGCTGCTGGATCTGCTCTGCAGGAAAACTCCCTGCCCCTGCCAGAAGTGCTGACTCTGCTTTTCCTCCAGCTCCTGAGCAGTGTCAGGGCCACCATGAGGGAGTTCAAACCCAAAAAATCCCCACAGCCCACGGAGTGAATGATCCCAGCAGAGAAACGCAGCACTGTAAATAAAAAACTTAAGACCTCTATTAAAAAGGCTATGACAACACTGTAATGGGATTCCCAGGAACCTTCTGGTTTGCTTTTGGAATGCTCTTGGTTCTGTTTCTATGTATTTTTAGTCCCTTAACAGGCAACTTGTAGAATTTATTCTGGGACTTAGAGGTTGAGCAGGGTTGGCTCTGGACTGACCTTCACCTCTGGTGCCACTTTGTGCAAACACAACTTGGGTCAGGCTGGGTGAACTCATGACCTCAGCTTTTCCCTCCAAAATGTCCCTTCCTTATTTCCCTGCGGATGAGCTGGGATTTTGCCCCAGACTGTCACTCCTCACCTCCCCCTGCCCGCACAGTGTCCGTTCTGTTCCCCACGGTGCCCTGGTGACACCAGGGAGGTCCCTTTGCCTTTCTCCTGCCCCTTTCCAGCCCGAGGCCGCTCCTCTGCCCTTGTCCCACACAGTGGGGCACAAAAGGGGAAAGGCTCTAGTAAACCTTTCTGCAATTAATCAACAATTATTTCCAATTGTCCAGGGGAAAGAACATGAACTCACAGCCAACGAGGCCTGACAGGTTCCTGCAGTGAGAGCTTAGCGCCTGTCCGCAGAGGTGAGTGAAGCATCTGAAAGGAAAAAAACACAGGAGAAAAATGTGATTTATTTTGCTTCAAAGTATTTCAAGTTCTTAAAGCCCAACCAGCTTTTGCTGCTGATTTTGGTTGGGTGAAACAGTGAGCAGTGGGCAGAGGTCGTGCCATTGATGCCGATGTGCGTAATGGTTTCTGGGGGCAGAAAAAGTAGCTTAAGCTCACCTTATGTCAAGCAGGTATTAAAAAATATTTATAACTGAAATTTATAAATGAAAGAAACATAACACCCTTTAATTACCATAATGTTTCTTCCATGATTTTAACTAATTCTCGGTGTATTTTATAAAACTTAAAATAACACCTCCTCCCTAACAGACTCATTAGACAAAAAGACCTAAAGCCAGTCTCATGCTTACACATCTAACAAGAGACCCTCCCCATAACCAAACAAAAAATCAAAATAACATTCCAAAAGTAGTCCTTACTAACATTAAAAATACAACTCAACCATATCCAATAAAACCCGAAATTTATTTCCTCCAAACACTCTTTAAATTCTAAATCAAAAACTCTTAAAAAAATAAGAAAAACCATCAAAACATACTTCAAATATAGAAAAGCCTAACCATATAAATAAATATTTGTCAAAGCCCACAAAAAATATAAAACAATCTAATCAATATCCTACATTAAAAAAAAACACTATACAAATTAGTACAATTTAAATGTAATATAAATAAAACTCTTTTACTAAGAAACATGTCTCCTAATAAATAAAAGATATAAGTAATAATCATAACTCAACAATCTAAAATTTCTCCAAAACCAAAAGACTTAAAAAACCTTAAATATTTATAAATAATAACCTCCAATAAGTTAAGTATTAATAAAATCAAACAAAATTAAATTTCAATACATTTAAGTCTAAATATTCTTAAATTTCATTTTATCACTTTAATATTCTATTAAAATTAAGTTTATTATTCCTTACTATCAAAATTCATTCAGTCTAAATTTAAATGTTATTTAATATAACTTCTAAATTTTATTTAAAATAATTTATCTAAACTATAAAGTATATGGTTATTTTTCTTAAAAAAACAAAACAACTCCAATTAAAACAACTAAAATAAAACACTAACAAACACCTATTCAGAAGTAAAAAAATACAGTTTATTTTATCATCAATTTCATCAAAAATTCTGTTCTTCATCACAATCTCTACAATTTTTATCTTTTATAAATAACACCAAAAATAGTAATTACTATTAATATCATACTATTTTACAATTTTTACTCTATTTCCTTAATATATAAATATTTTTTAAATTATCCTAACTTCTTCAAACACTTACTACTAATATACAAATTATATAATGCAAATATATTAATTTTTAGAATAAGCATTATTTTAAAAAATATTATTATAATATTTACAACCAAGTTTCATATACTTTATAATCTCTTTATACAATTATCTAAAAAACACATACAATTTCTAAATCCTACTGTTTTAATTCTCTATTTATACACCTCTTAAACCAAGTTAACTCTCTAATCTCCACACTAACTCTTTAATTTAACCTAATGTTATCTCACAATTTTAACTATTTTTCAAAATTAAAAAAAGTAAAAATGAAACTTAATTAAAAACCTCCTCCAGACTGTTAATCTTATCACTTTCCTCAGTTATTATTACAAAAACACTTCAATAAAAAATCCAACTGCAACACTAATTTCTTTTTCTAAGTTTCACACTAAGTAACCAATCTCTCACACATTTCTTTCACCTTCACACTCTCAATATCCAAATCCAAATTCACAGTCCTGTCTAAAACCACTTTCAGTTCTTTAAAAAAAAAAAAGTTTACTATATTCAAAACATCTCTATTCCAAAAAAAATTCTAAAAAATCCAATTATTAAATAATGTAATTAATCCTTAATCCTCAAATTTTTACTCTTAACTATTTTTAAAAACATTATATAAAAATATATTCAGTAACATCCACCAATTAAAATTTAAACTATAACCACACTCTAACTCTACCTAAATAAAATAATTAACAACAAACCGAAATACATTCTACATCAAAAATAAAATTCAAATTATTTTGACTTAACAATTTATCAATATAACAAATAAACTTATTTTTAAAATAAACTTTAAAAGTCATTATCCAAACATAATTATCCAACCTTCCACTAATGAAACATTTGTCAACTGTTATAAACTCTAAAATAATGTACAATATTTTAATACTTACTGATTACATAATTTCAGATATGTTACTAATTATAGATATTACCTAAATAATTCCTAATTATTATCAATTTCTTCTTTACTACATACATTATTTTACTCTTATATTTCTTCATACTTATAACAAAAAAATAATAATAACAACTTATTATCTTGCAAATCTCTATGCAAGTTTATAAAACAAAACTTAACAATACTTTATTTCTCATATCAAAACATAAAGTTTACTTGTATCTCAACAAGTACAAAAACACAAGTAAATTTCAATAAGAAATATAAAATAATGTCACACAAAAAACACTCACCACTCCACAAATAAAAAAACCCAATGTAAATACAAACATAAATTACACACACAAATGTAAATTACACAGGAATTCCAATTTACACATAACATCTTGTACTACACCCACAAAAAACTCTAAACTTTAAATTTCTTTATAAATATAAAAATCAATATTATAAAAATCTTATTATTTAATAACTTAAAAATATAAAATTCTATCAAGTATTATACTTCTACTCTATTTACTTTATTTACTTTTAATTATATCACTTTACCAATTAACCAACCTAAACCAAACATTTAAGTAACTTTAACTAAAGTTTCAAGTTTAAATACATTGTATTTATCTATCATTACTCAAAAAATCCATTATTTACTTACTTACTTAATATACCAATAAAAAACATTAAAAATAATCCATATAATTAAAAAAACCTTTACATTATTAACTCTTAATGTAAAAAAAACCTACCAATTTAAATCATTTATCCATCAATAGTAATCAAAATATAAAAGTAATTTTAAGCCTTGAAACTTAAAAAAAAATTGTAGCATCACTTTTTATGCCACCTATTACTTCAACAACAACACTAAAACAAATCAATTAAAATATTATCTAAATAAACAATCTAATACTACATACCTTACATTAAATGACTTTTAAACAAATATCAAAAATATTAAACATGCAGTTTTACAAAAAACAGACAATAAATTTTCTTTTATTAACACACAAACAGAAATATAAAAATTTTAATGCAATGTATAAATTTATCTAATCACTCAAAATCTATTTATAAAAATGTACAACTTTAAGAAATATCAAAAATAAGAATAAATAATAAAACTTAACAATTTATTTAATAAAATTTAACAACATAATTAAAAATCTTATAACAAAATTATACATTTTAATTATTATAATAATACTACTACTAATGATAACACCTTATTTATGTTAATATATGCAACAAATGCTTAACAAATCCATTAATAAAATTGTTTTTAATACAGAAAGAGGGGAGAAGTGGGAATTGGAAAATCAGAAACTGCCACAGATACTGAAAGATTTGATCTGTAGCCTTGGGAGAAGCTCAGGTTGATGTACAAATACAATACATGGACATAAAGCAGAAAAAGAATAAAATAACTTCTGTTTCTGTGGCTGTAAGTAAGAGCATGCCCTGAGTGAGTGAGAGAGAAACTGTGTGGGTGGCACCATGGGGAAGGGTTTGTAGTGCAGGGTTGGGGCTGTGTGGGGTAAACTGAGAGTTTACAAGTTATAGCAGAAGGCATTGAACAAAAGTACCGTCAGTGCAGCAGAAGTGACTAAAGGTGATGGGTTAGAAAAGCAAAATAAACCCTGTGGCAGCTGCCCCTGGGATTAGAAAGTTCTGTCCTGCCTTGGAACAAAGAACTTGTGAGTGCTCCTGAGCTACAGCCAGCTGCTCGCTCTTTAAACCCTCACGGCTCCGAGGCTGATGTTATCTCAGCAGTGAATCGCTCCCAGCCCAAGAGAAGTCCCATCCCTTCATTGCTAGTAGCACAGTGATGAAAAAATTAAAAAAGATAACTTTGGACAGCAGGGCTCTCTCTGTGTTTGGTTAGGGGCCCTGGGGCCTCTCAGGCCTTGGTCCCTGCAGGGAGCAGGGCGCTCCAGCACGGACAGCCTAAAACCAGAGCAGATCAACAGGGTGAGCAGCAGGCTGAGGATAGCAATGAGCAGAGCCCATCAGCCTCCCTCTGGGGCTGGGACTGCATTTTAGCACACGGGTCATACCAGATGTGGGACTTGCAGAGCTCAGACTCCTTATCACAAACGAGTTCTGATCTAGCTCTCAGGGTGACCTGTACCTCCTCCCCAAAAACCACAGGAATTAGAATTTTGTGCTGGTTTTACAAACTTCATGTCAGCTTTGCAAAAGCAAATCCCAGCAGGTGCCTGCTTTCCAGAGCAGCAGTCCTCAGCGATCTCCAGCTTCCTGGAAAACCTGCTCTATCCCCAGGGTGTACCAAGGTGAGCACAAGTCTGGAGAGGTCAGAACCCTCACCTGGACTGCTGCACTCAGAGGGGGATCCAGTACAAATGGAATTCCAGATACAGCCTCCAAAATGTTCCACAATCACACCTTTAAAATGGCTCCACAGGGCAACAGCTCCGGTGCCAGAGCAGTACCTGCACGAGTTCTTGTGCCAGCCCTGGCTCACTGAAAAACACAATAAACCAACCATCACACAGGCCTTGTTTGCAGAATTCCTGATCCAAACCCTCACCTTTCCTGCCCAGCACTGAGGGAAATCTGACACAGTATTAGTAAGTAACCTTTGCTGAGAGCAGTCATCACCCCAGTCCTCCAGCCTTGGCAAGACTTTGCAGTGAATAGACCCAGCTTCTAACCCTGAACCTAAATTTCTGTCAGCTTTTGTTAGAAAGATACTGGAGAGTAAATCATACAACAGATTTAAAACCTTGCACAAGGAATAACAGGCCCAGAAAAAAACCAAACCACCCTACTCTCTGCTCCACCCCATTTCTCCCAATTTTGGGAGAAATATTGATAGACTTTGTAAATACTCCCCTTCCCTGCTACACTGTCCTTCACTGCACATCCCTGGAGAGGATTTACTCCATTTTTTGTGCCTAACAGCACCTCTGCAGCCCAAATCCCACTCCTCACAGACACAAACTGAGCAGACCTCGGGCAATGTTCCCAGCAGCGGATGCAATTCCGAGTTCCCTGGATTGCTCTCACGGGCGCTTGCAGCAATCTCACCTCAGCCCAGACTCTTTGTCCTCAGAGGGAAGCGCAGACTGATGGGACACAGCTCTGGCACCACATTCCCCCTTGTTCCTGCTGGCCTGGAAAGCCACAGATAAACCCAGTTCCTCTGACCTTGCATCCCTGAACCCCAGGAGAGCTGGAGCTGTACCCAGATCCCGGTGCCCTGCACGGCTGCGCTGACACGAGCACAGGCTGATCACTGCCCAGCACCATTCCTCATTTTCCTCCCACTGCTCCCAAGTCCTGCCAGCCCTCCCCCTGCAGTTCTGCCCCCATCCCAAGCAGAGGTTGTCATCCAGCCCTGCAGCAGCTGGCAGAGCTGGGAATGCACCGAGAGCTCGGCTCCCCGGGCTCCCGAACCCCCAGACCAGTCCTTGGGTGCACAAACAATGCCCAGCCTGCCCCTCTGGGCACAGCCAAACACCACAACCCCATCATCCCCAAGGAACTCTGGCATTTGCCTCTTCCCTGCTGCCCTTTTCCAGCACACAGGGGTAGGGCTGGGCTATCAGAAATGGCATTCCCATGGCAGTTAATTCCAGCAGAGAGGAAAAGAGGAATCCTGCATTCCTCTGACTTACCCCACAGTGGGGCAGTACCAGGAGCCCTCCAGCACAGACCTGTTGCCCTGATTTTTAAAAGTGTTACATTTTCTTTTATAGTTCTTTTGAAAGTTTTAAAGTTCCCATAAAACTTATTCAGCCTTCTGATAATTACATATTTGAGAGTCAGAGCTCCCACACAATTTCATGTAGAAATAGAATAGTTTACATATATCTCTGTGAGTGGAGAGAAATGATTCATTTTTGGACCAGTGTGGTTGGAGAGGTGGTAATTCCATCCTCCAATCCATGGTCACCTTTAGAATTCTATAAATACCAGATGTTCAAATAAAACTTTCTGTTTTTTCACTTTTGAACTTACCAAGCTTCTGTGTACTCATTTCATGTCCAATAGCAACACAGAGCCCTGGTGCTGAAGACTCTTGGCTTTGGCTGCTTAAACCAAATAAGTTTCTGGCAAAGATGGGAGGAGTTTAGTGATTTTTCCTGTCCTGAAAGAGAGGAGGAAAAGAACATTAAGTCCACTGTGGAAGTCAAAGGATCCCGACTTACACACTTCTGCTGTGATTGCTCACTATGGGGTTTTATCCATGAGAGGTGACACCAGTTCAAATATAAAAGTGCCCTTTTCCAGCATTTTTATTCCTAATTATTTCAGACATTAAAAAGAAGCTAATTTTTCTTATTGCAATTGTAGCCTAATTTTAACAGAACCATTTTCATCCCAGGCCCCACTTGTCAGTCATTCAATCGTTTACCATTGGACTTTATACAAAGAAAGGGACACCTGGGTTGCTGTAAGAAATCCCAAATAGAAACCTGTCCAAAACCTCACAGAGAAAGGTTTCAAGGCACTCCAGAGCACCGGCCTTGTCAGGCCACACCAGTTCTGTCACATCCACCTGAGCTGCACAGGCAAGGCAAAGGCTGCCCTTCCTCCCAGGGAACATTGAAAACACAGACAGCCATCCTGGGTGAAATGAATGAAATGAAAATGTTTTCTGGCAGAAAATTAGTGTCAATAATCAGGACTTATGGACAAATTTAGTAACACCACTTTCATGTGATAAATAAAGGCCATGCCCATCCTTCCAGCCCAGGTGAAAACAGGAAGCAGAACTACAGGAAAAGCAGGAAGACGGAATCCCTTATTTGGATATGTTATAGAATGCCCCTGGTTCAGCTGTTTTCCTTTGCTCCTAAGCTTTGTCTTCATCCCCTCTCCAGAGGAGCAGGGAATTCCTCCAGGGTGAGGGGGAGTCTGGTCCCACTCCAGATATGTGTCCAGTAAAGGAGGGGAGTTGTAACTGACCAGTGTTTTTGTAACGCACAAAAATCAAACCAAACAAACACTGAATTGGAATACATTGAGCTGCAACACAAAGTGTTCACAGCAGGCAGGGGCCAGAGGAGCACACAGGACCCAGAAGTACCATTTCACTTGGTTCTTCTGCTCACATGCATTTTAATTCTGCTTTGCTTCACAGCTGCTATTCTGCCAAGGCCATTTCCATTTTCAGAAGCCTGTGTCATGTGTAGCCAAGGCTGGAAATCCTCACTTAGGATTTCCATGTCACACCTGGATTTGCCAGGAAGCACGTGCACACATGTGTGCCCCTTTTTGTGATATGTCAGTCAGAAGTCATGCAACCCAGCAACTTGCTCCTCACTGCACCACTTAGAAATACATAAAAAAGCCAGGGAAAAAAAAAAAACAAACAACCAAACAACAATCCAGAAAAGAGAGCTTAATGCAGCACCATCTTAATGTTCTGCTCAGTGGTGGAGAGAAAGAAGAACGAAAGCTGTTCTTGCAGCACTCCCAGTTCTGGACCAAGAAACAGCCAATATTGCCCTCACCTGCAGCTTCCCTCCTTGCTTCAGCCATGCCCTGACTTCTGAGGGACCAGAGGCACCACGCAACCCAAAACTGCCAGCACCCACACCCACCACTGGTACGGACATCTTCATGTTCCACCTTTGGCAAACAAACCCCAGGATGTTTCTGCTTTCCTGACAGACTTGGCAAATTTAATTGACACTTATCAAGGCAACAGACGCCCTGTATGGCTCCGGGGTCAGATCCCCTTTGGCACAAAAACCCAAGAGGACTCCAGCAGCAAATTGAAATCCCAGACAGGCAATGAAGGCCTGCTTCTGGCAGGCTCCTTTTGGCTTTCAAGGCACAGGAAAGGCTTTTAGACCTTTTGCATCCACATGAAAAGCCCACACAGAGCACTCGGTTTTAAACATGTTGTACTTAATGTTACAGACACAGAATTGCTCTGGGATTTGGCATTTCCTGCACCCACACAAACAACATTAAAAGAATTAAGTGCAGAGTCCTGAAGTTCAGTTATTCCAATTCTGTTTTGGTAGGGTCACTTGACCTACCAAAACCCACAGCAATACTTAAAAAATGAAAAACAACTTCCCCCCCACCCCCAAACTTTCCGTTTTCCAGTTTAGGGGTCCTCTTAAGAACAGGTTAAAGAAAAGAAGAAGAAAAGCCCAAGACCTACCATCACCTAGTGTACCAACCACCTGTTTTCCATAGATTTTCCTTACAGCTGATGGCTTTTCTAAGGAAATAAATTTGTAGGTGTAAAAACCCATCCAGTAGGCAGATGTTTCTGAGCCCACACCTCACAGGTAAAAGATCAGAGGAGGAGTGGCACAGAGGAGTACAAAAGTGCCCAAGAGAGGTCCAAGCTGATGTATTTGGGCAGGATTATTTGAACCCAAAATGCTCTGCAGCTGCCCCAAGCCTGGAGTTCGCAGAAACAAAATGATCTCCCCCTGCTGCCTCATTTTCTGCCCTCTCTGATCAAGGGAGAATCACAGCATGCAAATGATGGCGGAGAAATGGTGAAACCTGTCCAGTGCTCCAGGAGGGCTGGCACCAGGGCTCATTCCCTCCTCTGGCTGATGGAACTTAAACCCAGCTGTTCTGGGATTTAAGAAGCAAAGCCCAGTTTTGCCACTTGCTGTTCCACTTCCTCCCACATCTGAACAGCAGCAATATTGCTGTGTTCTGCATCACACCCCAGAGGAGCAGCCCTGGGAGTGCTGCTGGAACCCAGAACACCCTCCCCTTCTCAGACACCAACCTAACTAGTCAGCCCTGTTATAAGTTACGACACGGGACCAATTTGTGTCATCTTCCAATTAAAGAGATTTTATTAATTTAGCAAGCAAGCAGTACGGGCAAATGCAGCGCTGGGCGGCCGGGGGGTCTCCGCCCCACCAACGGTGCACGCAAAAATGTTCTGTCCCAACCTTCCTTTTATACCCCTTCATTCCTTGCGGACGTGACTCTCCAGATGTAGTCTGCGCCTTGTTGATAGGGGGTCGTTTCCTCCTGGTGGTTGCTGGGATGAAGGCTGGGGTCTTCCTTATTGTCTTTTCCACGACCTCTCCTTATTTGATAACCTCTGAGTCTCTTCTTTTAAGATACAGTTTTGCAAGCAAGCAAACCAAATAAACATACCAAGGACCCTAATCTCAACTTCCTTTTCACCTTGTAAGCAAGCAAGCATTTTGACATACCTTGGTTCAGTGAACAAATTTAACCATTTATTTACCTCAAGCCCCCCTTTTTCTGTTTTTCATTTTGTTCATTGAATCTTTGCAGCTCTTGCTGACTCAAAATTAAGGTTTCATCCATTTCTTCTACTGGTTCGTATTTTGCCCTAACAAGCATTAAATGCGCTGCCTCTAGGCATCCTTTCACTATTTCTATGAGTTTATTGAATACATGGCCCAAAGGTTAATCTTAATACTAGTAACAGCAATTGCCTAGCTATGGTCGATAAAAAGTAAAGTAGTCAGCCAAGGAGAATGATTGAACTATGATTCATACCAGTTTTGCTGTGCTTCCCTTTTATGCTTTCTTTGCTCTAACCTTTTCCTTAATTCTGCCATAGTATCTATGACACCCCCTGTATGATCTGCATATGCACAGCATTCTTCCTTCAATGCCACACACAATCCCCCTTGTTGTAGTAATAATAGATCCAATCCTCTTCTGTTTTGCAATACTACTTCAGACAAGGACCTTAGTGACTTCACCAACCCATTGATAGCTTGTTTGATTTTACTCAAGTCTTCGTCTATCAAAATCCTGAGGGCTTTAAACTTTTTTTTTTTTTTTTTTGGTTTACTAGAGAAGCCACTCTGGTTCTTGCCCTTATCCCACCAATTGTAAGGTGGGTTGCAATAGTCAGTGCAGTAAGGGGTTCTCTTTTCACTATATGATGTTCAGGTATAGTGTGTTGTTCATAAATATAATCACTAGTATGGTATGTAATTCTTGGTATTATTGAAACTTGAATACAATAGTCACTACTCTGGTTGAACAATTTAAGTGAAAGGCACGGGGTAATTCCAAGATTGTTACATACCCATTTAGTATTGGCCTCTGGTAATAGCCAATCAGCGGGCCTCCTCTCATTTCACTTGCAGGTAAGGGTCCTTTTCCTCAGGATTCCAATCAGAGGTTATAGTTTCACATCCCCAGTAAGCACAGTAGTAATGTCCTGGGTAATTGCAATATGTTTTCCCTGGATTTGAACTGAGGCAAAAATAAAATCCCAAGTAGTTCATACAGGGATTCATAATTATGAGATCACAAAGTGTACAATCGAAGCTCGGGGCTCTGGGAGTAATTATTGTCAGTATAACCCGTTGATCCTCTACTCTCATCAAGGTCCACTTATAGGGTTCATGAGTGGTTGTTTCAGCAACACAACAGGGCATAAACAGTATAACTAATAAGCAAATGGTGTGCGAGGTCTGGTGTGTCACTTTGCAACGAGTGTATTTTCTTCGTTCCTTTTTCCCTTTAATTGGTTACCCACAAGGAGCCTTTGAACCCAAGGGCTTTGTCTCTTTTCATTACTCCCAATCTCGAGGCAATTCTGCAAACATTGCTGATATGTTCCAGTTAGAGGGCTCCTTCCTCCACAGTGGTTTACCCTTCTGCCTTGCCCGTCGACTTGGGTGCTTCAAGCCACGGGGTGTACTATCTTCTCGGCAGCAAGAGTATTCTTCAGGAGGGGATTTATGCCCTTTAGCAGTTTGCCCTTTAAGATAGGGGAGCCAATTCCGGTCTTTTACCTCCGGTGCTTCACACCGGATTCCCTTCAGGTATCTTCAACAAATGCCCTCTGTAATTTCAACTCCTTTTTCAAAAATTTTCCACCACTCCTTAGATCCTAATTCAAACTCCCCTCTAGATACTTTTACAAGTAAGTATCCAATCTGTGATTTCTCTCTGGAGTTTCCAGCAAGGATTACAAACTCCCTTTGGGGAGTTCCTTTATTGCAATGTAATCACGACCTTTCCTCGCACACCTTACAAATATAGCATACAAAAGGGTTGTAATTACAATATTGATTTCCACACTTTACTCTAACAGCTATATTACTAATCAGTCCATCATCTAAATAATAGTAAGGGTTTGGCATGTATTCCATTCGGTAAGAATTCATTTGTACTTCTGAAGTCTCAGTTTTAAGTCTCCTGGGGGACTAGTGACTTGCCACGAGTTGTTGGTGACAGTTCTTTTTATTCTCTTTACTCCTCCCCGCTCCTGAACCAAAACCCTATGAGCTACCCCCTTTTTTTTACATTTGGGTACAGATGAAAGGGTTTTGCTAGTGAAGGTAAGCTTAAAGTTGATATTGAGACTAGTTTTAACTTCAGTCTTCAATCCACAATCTATAATATCCCAATAATCCGAATAGTTTTCTGATTTCCCCCTTTGAAGAGGGAAGGGGAAGGGATAGAATCCCTGTGATTCAGTCTGTATTAGGCTTCTACAAATTGCAGCTTCCCTTTTGATACCCTTAATCTTTTTTTTTTTTCCCAAGAAAATTCAAAAGCTTTATAGTAGCCTCTCTAACTTCAGGTTCAATTTCCTCAGAAAGTAAAAGATTATCCACATATTGGATAATTTGTATTCCAGGGGGAGTGGGGAAAGTTTGTAGTATTGTTTCTAAAGCTTGTCCAAATAAATTTGGGGATTCTATAAACCCCTGTGGTAGTTTTCTTCATCTTAATGGCTGTTTTCCCCCATTTTGTGGATCCTCCCATTCAAAGGCAAAAATATCTTGGCTCCCCTGGGCTAATGGGCAAGCCCAAAAGGCATCTTTAAAGTCCACTACAATCTTGTACCAGTCTATAGCTCCCATCAGGCTTCTTTACTGGGAGTATAGGGGTATTATGGGGAGACATACAAGGTTCTAATGTCCCATCCTTTATTAGTCCTTCTATTATCGGCTTTAAACCTTCCCATCCTTCTAAAGATATAGGATACTGCTGTACACATATGGGACAATTCTCTCTCTCAACTGACCCCTAATAGGGTCAATGTTTAATCCTCCCCTATTTCCCTCCCCAGCCCAAACTTCCTTGTTAATTCTTCTTTCATCCTCCTGGCCTAATTTTAAAAGTCTAGCTGTCATTTTCCCATCTTCTGGAACAACACCTATTCCTGATTTCACTTGTAAATCTCATCCCAATAACTTGCTACCTGCCCCTGGGACCAATAAAACATTCTCTATCCAAAATGTAGTTTCTCCCTCTATCACCACATTTTTAATGACAGGTACTGTGAAGCTCTCTCCTTTTGCTCCTGTTACTTTTACAGTATCTTTGCTTACCCTCTTGGGGACCCACTTTTAAAGTTATCACAGGCTCTAGATGGTATTTGTCCACTAAAAAAATAGCCTCCCACATCCCTATTCTTCCTCAGTGCCCATCTCTTTAAAAATTTTCATATCTGTTACCCTCTTAGGAAAATCTCTTATATAATGACCTTTACCCTTACAGTAAAAGCAGACATTCCTAAATGTTTCTGAAACTTTGATTGCATTGGGATTTTATTCTTTTTTGTTCCCCTATCTCTACCACCATCATATCTAGGAGTAGTTCCTGTGGATTTTTTTATGGTTTTCCTGCAATTGTTTTCTTGCATGGTGACTGCCACAATCTTTGCTTTTAGTTTGGCTTTGGCCATAGACTTTCTGAGTTTCTTTTTTTTTTCCATTATCTGGCCAAGCACAAAGTTAATTCTTAACAAAGCTTTTTTTCACATCAGTCTCAGGATTCACTCCAGAACACTGCCTCCTATTTCCCCCAAATCTGTTAAACCACTCAGCTGGAGCCTCCCCCCTCCCCTGCTGTGCCCCAAAAGTCTCCTCAGCACTTTGCCCTCGAGGTGCTGCTCCCTCTATTTCCCCAACAATCAAGTTACAATACTCATTCATATGTTTTCCCCCTCCTCATCATTTTGACCCTACTCAGGAGGAGCAGTTGGCATTTTGCCCTCCCCGGGGTGGGGGGGGGGGCCTGTGGATTTTCTTTACTCCAGGCTTTTATGCCTGCAATTCTGATCATTTCCCTTTCTTCTGGAGAAAACAGTATCTTTATTATTGACTGCATCTCTTCCCAAGTATAAATGTTTGAACTTAAAAATTGGTCTAATTGTTCAGCAGTGCTTATGGGATCTTCTAAATTCCCTTTGATTTCTTTTTTAAAATTTTTGACCTCAGAAGAAGTCAAAGAAACATTTACAAACTCAGTTCCATTCCCTCCTATTGGGACCTCTCGTAGTGGAAATAGACTAATTTCTTTATCTTAGTCTTTTTGTATTGCTTTTTTCCTGTGCTCTGAGGAAGAGTTCGGAGAATGTTGCCTCCTAACTGAACTTTTTGCGTTCTTATAAGGGGCATCCTTTAGATAGAAAGAGTTTCTTTGAGCTGGGGCTGCGGTAACTGGGGGAACGGAGCTCTGGGCAGGAAGGGGGTGAGGGCAGGGCACACCGCTGAGACCTGGTCCTCTGAAGGAGAAGCATGGACAGGGTGTGCTGCCGGAACCGCCAAGGGAGGGGCAGTTCTGGGGGGTACCAGCTGGGAGCGGGGTCTGTCCTCACATGGCCAATGGCGGCTGGGTCGGTGGTGCCCAGCAGAGGCAAAGCAGCGGCGGCGGTGCCCAGCGCAGCCGGAACGGGCAAAAGTCGGCGGGGATGGGGCAGAGAAAACAGCCGTGGGAGAAGCGCTCAAGGATGGGCCGGGCGGGAGCGATGGGAGCCCAGCAGGCGCGGCCGGCGGAGCGGCCGGGCGGGCCAGAGCCGGGGCCGGCCGGGCAGCTGCGGGCAGTGGGATGGGGACAGGCACAGAGGCTGTGGGTGGCGGAACAGGGACCAGGACAGGCGGAGCCGAAGCGAGTGGCTCTCCATGACCTAGGACAAGCGCCGGGACCGGGACAGGCAGAGCCAAAGCGGGCAGCGAGCCGGGGCCAGGGACAAGCGGCTCGGCCGCGAGTAGTGTGGGCGTGAACGGGAACGGAGAGGGCAAAACCTGTGAAGAATCCCACTCCTTTTCTTTTCCCCTTTCCCCCTCTTCTTCTCCTTTCCTCTGCTGTACATAAAATTCCTAAAATAGACTGCAATTCTTCCCATGTGTAAATGTTTGGCCTTAAAAATTGGTTTAATTTTTCCAGGGGTCTTCTAGTAAGTGCCCCATCCTCTATGCAAAAGCGTACCATTTTGACTTTATCCTTCCCTTTCCTCAGGGACCTGGGGAAGCTTTACAGGGGTTCCCCACCCATGGGACCAGAGGGCTTGCTTTTCCTCTGTCCTATCTTCCGGAGTGCACTCAATTATTCACACACACGCTCCCCTGGTTCGTGGTCCAACCCCTCGCGGGGAATGGGAAATGCACTACTGAGGGTCCGCACTCACTTGGTCTCTACGAGACCTCTCATACACAGCACTCCGGGAAGACCACCCCAAACCGAGAGGAATACCAGCCTATACTCACGCGTCCTGCGTCTTCGCTCGGTTCTTCGTGCACAAAGTTTACAGGGGTAACCGGTTCTCCTTTGCCCGCAGCTTGATTTAGGTTCATCAGTAGAGAGACCAGGAAGTCCGGGGCGATCGGGTCGCCAGAAAGAGAGAGGCGGGCCGCCTCCCAGTGGTCCCAGAACAACCGGGCTATTTCTCTATCCAAGTCACGGCACCAAATTGTTATAAGTTACGACACGGGACCAATTTGTGTCATCTTCCAATTAAAGAGATTTTATTAATTTAGCAAGCAAGCAGTATGGGCAAATGCAGCGCTGGGCGGCCGGGGGGTCTCCGCCCCACCAACGGTGCACGCAAAAATGTTCTGTCCATCCCTCCTTTTATACCCCTTCATTCCTTGCGGACGTGACTCTCCAGATGTAGTCTGCGCCTTGTTGATAGGGGGTCGTTTCCTCCTGGTGGTTGCTGGGATGAAGGCTGGGGTCTTCCTTATTGTCTTTTCCATGACCTCTCCTTATTTGATAACCTCTGAGTCTCTTCTTTTAAGATACAGTTTTGCAAGCAAGCAAACCAAATAAACATACCAAGGACCCTAATCTCAGCTTCCTTTTCACCTTGTAAGCAAGCAAGCATTCTTGACATACCTTGGTTCAGTGAACAAATTTAACCATTTATTTACCTCAAGCCCCACACTCCTCCAAGATTAGAAAAACCACAACCCACTAAAAAATGGGTATTTTATACCGAACAAGACCCATTTCAGAGGTCAAACATCCCACGCTGTATTCCTGGACATTCCCAAGGCTTTTTGACACAAAAATAGAACTTTCAACATGAAGGACCATTTGCCTTGTAACAATATCCTCCATAAAACTTCACAGGGAACAGCCCAGGTGAAATAAACAGGGCTTATGCCTTTATTAATGTTCAGCTCTTTATTAAAAAGATTAGCTGGGCAGGAGGGATCGACATGGAGCTTGCCCCTGCTGTTGTAGCTTTTTCCATGTTGCCAAGGGGGGAGAAGGTGTGCAGAATCTGTCCCTGAAGTCTTGGTGGCACACGGGTAGCTGAAGGGTGAAGAGGTGTTCAGTCTGTATCTGAAGTCCGGATCAGCAGACTGTCCTCTATCCTTTCCTCGGTGAAGAGCCTGATGCTGAGGTCTAGCAGCAGCTGTCCCCTCTCCTTTCCTTGTGGCACACTGGTAGCTGAAAGGTGAAAAGGTGTGCAGTCTAATGCTGAAGTCCAGATCAGCAGACTGTCCCCTCTCCTTCCGTCCCGGTAACACCGGGAAGAGGTGCCTCTTGGTTCCTGCTTCCCACAGCCCAGCCCAGTCCAGTCCTCTGCAGGCTATGGTGACAGGTCAGACATAGACTGGGGATGTGGTTCCCTTTTCCCCAGCCAGCACACCCATCCAGCCCCCTCCCACTGTGCCCAGCCTTCCATTTAGGGGTGTTTTCATCCCCAAAACCCTCTCCCATGATTCCACAGGTTCCTCTATTTGCATCCCAGTCCTAGAATGGCAGTGTGGGTGCAGGGTGGAGGTGATACCCAGGTGGTTTAGAGAAAACAAACAGAGCAATTAGTTAATTAACATTTCAATATCAGTACTTAGCTCAATTCAGCAGTGTCCCAGTATTGCCATGGGAACCAGGAAGGCTCTTTTGTTCATTACACCAGGCATTTGTAACACCCTGGAGAACACATTCCACATAAAGCATCTTCTCCTGCCACATTCCAGCCCAGCTTTCCTCCAAGATTCCAATGTCAGCACAACTCTTTTCTGTAATTTAGGGAATCCATGGCCACAGCAGCCCCGGGAAGAAAAACACAGCATTTGGTGGAACCAAGGAATGGAGGAGCTGCCCTGTCCTAACTCTGCCTCCTCTGCCAGGAGCAGTGGAGGTACAGCTCTCAACCATAAGATCACTTCATTTCAACCTTACAATAATCACCTGGCAACACAAACTATTAACCCCAAAGTCCAGTGCATCATCTGTGTGCTATCTCAGGAAGTTCAGTCAGTCTTTGTGGGACAAAACCTGTTTTGGGCCCAAGAGCTGACTCTAATCCCTGCTAGCTGAACTATCCAACTGTAGGATGTTCAAAATAAACATTGGATCCTGAAGGGCAGAGTTTGTAACCCTCTGTAAAACCCCAGGGGAGAGCCCTGGAGGCTCCAAAGGCAGCCCTTGGTGCCTCCAGCAGCTGCTTCTGGAAAGGCTGGCAGGACTCGGTACAGATGGGATTGAACCTTCACACAGCTCTGTCCCGTGGCACCAAGGGTGCCAGACCAGAGAGACTGATGGAAATATGACAAAAGCTTGATTTAAATGGACAATGATGGGACTAAAAGCCCTTCCCTGGAATTTGGGAAGTGGATTTGTAAAAAATTCTCAAAGCTTGACAGAAGGCTCACATAGTGTGTATCTGCATGCAAACTTTGAGATAAGAAATGCTGACTTAGAAATGCTATGGAATAGGACATTGAGAGAGAGAAATCTTCCTCACACAAAGCACCAATTTATCCTATTATGCCCTTTTCTGACCCAGAAATAAGGCAACTGAGAAGTGTTTTAAAAACTTTTATTCCATTTTCAGTCTCATGTGAAGGATGAGACAACACAGATGCTATAATTCATGTCATCACAATCAGAAGCCAACTATTTCCTAATTACAATACACTGTAAGCATTTCTTGGCCTATCAGCTTTTGCTACACCATGCTGTAAATGCCTTAAAACCAATTGGTATAAATGAAAATTTGTGCAGCCAAATTAAAAATGAAAAACATAAAATATTTATTTTACAATCAAATTCTATCTAGCCAGCCACAAGGAAAGAACAGAGCCGAGCCCGGGGTCGGCTCTGGGTGTGCAACAACGAGGTCAGCCTCAGCAGAGGGTTTCCTCTATGCCCACACACCTCCATCCTGGCACAAGCGGGTTTTATAGGGAAAATTCCGCCTGAGGACAAGATTTCGGCAGTCAGCCTTTTATTCCATTCAGAGTCCATATGTTAATGAGATTTTCTTTCTTGGTAATGAGAAAGAACAATTCAGTGTCCGGAGTTGTTGAATCCCCTGATGACATTTACGGGAAGGCTGCATTCACATGTATCTGCCCGAGGATTTCCATGATATCCATCTCGGGTTGTTTACCCGGCGATCAGCCCCGTATCTCTCCAGACATGGCCCATCTCCTGGCTGGGTTCTAATATACAACAGTGTCTCGCCTGCGAGGGTGGGGGGGCTTCTAATACAAACGAGCATAATCTAACAAATATCCAATATTACATATTTCATACAAGGAATGGCACGAATTATGTTTACTACACATAACACAATCATCTAAAATTACCCCTCATGAATCTTATTACAATGCATCTTTCATAATTCTATTTCTCTAAAATATCTAGTCTTATTTACAAAGTCATCCTTTAAAACTTATTTCTAGCTCCATTTCTCTCTCAACATCTGTCCTATTCCATGGCATTTCTAAGTCAGCATTTCTTATCTCAAAATTTCCATGCAGATAGATACTATGTAAACCTTCTGTCAAACTCTGAAATTTTTCTGCAAGTCCATTTCCCACAGCAGAACTGTTCTCTGCCCAGCACAGGAGTTGTGCAAGTGCTGTTGCAGGGCACAAAGTCTGAAGGAACACTGGAGCTGTGACATTACATCCAGCAAAAGGAATTATTAAGTAGCCAGAGATCCTCACCTGGTCCAAGAACTGAATCTCGGTGGCTCATCCTCACGGGGTGACCCTGCTCCAGGGAGGAATCTCCACACAGTCCCTGAGACCTGGAGTCAGACGCTGCCCTACAAGCAGAAGAACAAGGGGTTAATGAAGCTTTTTGGACACATTCTGTCTTCAGAATAGCTTGACAAAACATCCATCAAATGTGGATCTTTAATAAAGGCAGCTTGTATCTATGCTTGCAACAGACTTTCGTATATTATTTCCTCAAAGTCTCTGTTTTAATGTATTTTGATATTACAAGTGTTCAAACAAGATTTAACATGAGCTCTACACCCTGCCATGCTCCAAGCCCTAAGGAAGAGCTGGATATCCTCACACTTGCCCAAGCTGAGGCAGCTCTAACATAGGAAGGGAGCTGCTGCAGCATTTAAAACACTTAAAAATCACACCTGCCTTGAGGGTGTCCAGACCTGGGAGAAAGCCCTTCCCACCACCCTCTTGGATTTCCCTCCCTGACACTGGCTTTGCTTCCAGCTTGAGAAGGTTTGTCTTGGGGCCATTTCAGCAGCACAAAGGGCTTTTCCAACCTCAGGGGTTCCAAGGGAACCCAGTGACTGACCCAGCTGCGCACACAGGCATGGGGAAGCTCTAAACACAGATTATCCTGCCATGAGCCAGAGCAATCCAGGGTATCCTTGGAACAGCTCTCCTATGGAGAGCAGGAAAAAGACACAGCTGCAGCACTGATCCTGCTCCCTGCTTTCCCAGAAGGGCATAAACATAATTTCCTCCTGATCCTGAGACCTCCAAGGGAAATCACTGTTAGGGTGGCACTGAAGCTGCCACTTTTCTGGCACCCTTGCCCTAGAACCACGGCCCAGCAGGTTTCTGTGAGAGCAGGGATTATTGCTGCAGTTCAGAAGCTGTATATCCCTAAAACATTCCCTTAACATGAAGCTTCCCATGTGCATTTTGTAGTCCAGTTTGTAATTTAAGCATATTTCAAGAGAGTTTAAATCGGAATGAGGTGACTTGGTGCCAGCACAGCATTAGATACGGGACATCAGGAGACTCACCAGACAACATTCTCTGCAGATCCTCCATTCTCAGCACTCCAGCTGCAGTATTCGCATTTCTCACGGACTCTGAGTTCTGTTTCCAGGACTCCCATCAGGAAACTGGTGGCCACTTCCAGATGCAAATCCCCAGGGCACTACTGATCCCAACCACTGCTCCTCACCCCCCTCCTTCCTCCATCCTTTACCCCCTTTATAGCCACAGCCCCACCCAGGACACAAAAGGAGGCTCCCAGGTGACTCCTGAGACCCAAATCATTCCAGGTGCATCAGAAAACAAATAAAAATAAGCTCGTCCCTTTTGGGGTAATGAATTATCTTTTTCTCCATTCCCCCTTTTGTCTCCTGTTTCCTAAGGCAAAACACCTGGACCAGGTGGGGGTCAGGGGGAAAATGTCAAGTCCAAAACCAAACCAAACTTGTTTTTCCATCGGTTTCCATTCAGGTTTTCCCCCTGACCCTGGGCCGTAGCCACAGGAGCAGATTCTCTGTGCGACCCACGGGGGTGGGCACAGGGACACCCATCCTGCTGCTTCCCGGGAACCAGAGATCAGCCCATCCCACAGAACGTTGGCACCGCAGCTGGTGTTATAAGTTACGACACGGGACCAATTTGTGTCATCTTCCAATTAACGAGATTTTATTATTTTAGCAAGCAAGCAGTACGGGCAAATGCAGCGCTGGGCGGCTGGGGGTTCTCCGCCCCACCAATGGCGCGCCCCGTCCCCTATTCCAGTCCCTTTTTATACAGTCCTTCTTCCTGTTGACGTGGCATTTTTCAGATCACTCTGCGCAACCTCCGGCCTCTGTTGCTAGCGGGGTCTTTTTCTGCCTCCTGGTGGTCGTCGGGATGAAGGTTGATGGTCTTCCTCCCCTCTCCCTTTGCTGACCTTGTCTGTATCTGAGTTTCGTCTGGTTACACTCCCTGGAACTTCTGCAAAAGAGCTTAAGCAGGCATTTCAAGGACAGAACAGTACATTCTTAGTCACTATCTTATGCAAAACAAGTTAAGCAAGCATACCACAGTCTACTTCAGTGAACAAACTAACTCCCACCTATCTCAGCTGGGAATGCGGCGCGAGCTTTATTCCGTGAAACACGACCCCAGAGAGCCTCAAGTCCCGGGACAAACTCGTCCCACACAGCAGCTGAGCATTTATTGTGGAGGATATTTTGGAGGGGATCGTGCCTTTTCTTTTTTGCTGCCTTCCCTGCCCCGGCCCCGAGGGGGGAGGCGGCCCCGGCTGTGGCGGGCGGCGGTGCTGCCGCCTTGTGGGCAGAAAGAGGTACTGCAGCCCCCCACCAAGGGCCTCACGTGGCCGCCATCTTGGGAGTGGCTTGTCACGGACTCGCTTGACCTTTCCAACATGACGGCAAAAAAAAAAAAAAAAAAAGAGCGGGAAAATCGAGGCGCTTGCTCTGCGTGTTGCCCTGCCGGCACGCCACACAAACGCCGGCACCGCCCCGCCGCGATTTCCTGCGGCCATTCCAGTACTTCACGCATGGGCTGTTGCTTCAGTCGCGCCGCGGGTCTGCGGGTTTCAGGCGGGCGCCGACAGGCATCGGCAGATTCGCCTCTCTGTGCCCAGGTCCTGCAGTGGCCGCCATCCTGGGCATGCCCTGTGCCTCTGCCGTGCCGCGCGGGGCGCCCGTCCCGTCCCCTCTCATCCCCTCCCGCCCTGTCCCACGGCCTCCCTGCCATACAGGTACCTGACAGGTGCGCAGCATGGGCGGCTCCGGCCCGCTCTGCCTCGCTGCGTTCCGGTGCCGCGCTGCTGCAGGAGGAAGGAGCGAAAGCTCCGAAGCCCTGAGCAGAGCGCTGGGGAATGGGAGGCGAGGAAGGCTTGGGCTAAGGGTGGATTGAAACCAGGCTGCCTGTTCGTGCGCAGAGAGACGTTTGTCATCCACGCTGCCAAAACGAACACCTGGTACACCCTAGGTCTGCCTTGAGTTTCACGTGTTTTTATTTCCTATTTAGGTCATCCCAAAAAGCAAGGACGGAGCAAATGGGACTGGTTCCCACTATTGCTGTGTGAAGGCTTTTTACAGGCTGCTGTGTTGTCATCTTTTTTTCACTTCAAGCTTGGCTTTTCCCATCCTTGTCCCGTGGCTGCTGCATTGGGTGTCCCCAGGAGGGCTGGGGTCTTAGGAGTTGCTATGAATTCTGGTTTTTTCTTAAGGTGTATGGATGTGTGCTATTGAATCAGCTCTTTTCTCTCCTGAAGAGCTTTCCAACTATGACCACCCACGCACCTGTGTGTTTTAATCAGGTAGCCAGACGCACTAAGCCAAACCTGAAGCAGATGACTGCTTTGTGTGTGTGAGAAGTGGCATTTGTGCTGGAGAGCTGCAGTGGGGAAGAAAAGATGGACTAAACACGCTCTGGGGATGGGCACGGGAGGAAACACTTGCACAGAAAGGCAAGGCAGTGACAATTCCGGAGGAAAAATGAGAGGTGGTTGCTTCCGGTCCATGGGGACTTTCCTTTGGAATGATCGATCAGAGAGTGTATGGAAGCAGAGAGCATCTTCTGGCTATTTCTGCTCTGTAACCTTCTCTCTGGCTTCACAGGTCCGTGCTGAAGAGTGGGAGACAGGTCCCCACTGGTTGCCGTGTCCTTGGTGGGCAGAGAACTCTGACCTCGGCCAGATGGGCTGGTGAGTATTGAATCAGTCCCTGCCTCCTCGTGAGCAAGTTGTTTGAAGGAGTCATCAGCAAGGACAGCTTTTAGCCAGCTTCAGTTCAGTTTCTTTTTCAGTTTCTGTTTCTGGGTGTTTTGATCCTGACATCGCCAGACCCTCAGGTATGCTGAATTAGGGCTCTTACCTGTATGGCCCATGAAATGTCCCAGAGGATGATCGATGTCTTTGTGCTCCTGCTTTGTTCATCTGGGCTGTGCTTTAGGCTTCTCTCCCTGGCCTCTTGCAGTTGCTGTATGTCTTGGATGCAATGCAGAACTGAATCAGACAGCCCAGCCTCAGGTTCACCTTCTCCCTGACAATCTACGCTGCTCATGTGGCACAGCAAATCCTGAAGCCAGGTACTGGAACTTGCTGTGTGTGTCACTGCTGGGGTGAAAAACAGAGCCCTGGGGAGTGTTGATTTCCTCACCTGCTCTGTGCTCGTGCACTCTTGACTGAGCTGTTCCTCCTGGGCAAGAGAAGGGGAGGGTGGGCAGCAATCAGAATGAGCTTCAGAGTAAAGGTCTTCTGCAGTTGCTGGGCTATTCTATGAGCTTGGAGCACCGCACATTCACCACAGCTTCCACAAATTGTTGTCCGTGCTTGTGGATTGGGAGCACTCTCCTCCTCCACAATGCCAACTTTTTCTCTTTACAGAGGAGCACATGTACATAAACAGATTCTGAAGCGATACGCGGAATAAATAAATAGACTCCACAACTTGGGGTAGTTATGAAGTAGGTGTGTATTGTCAGTGCCCGACACAAGTGAGATATTTCTCAAAGACTTGTGCCCCGAGCTCTGATCCGAGCCACATCTTTATTTACAAAGGTGTTCCATATTCAATACATTACACAATTTTTCTATGCATAATCAACCCTTGGCCCTGTATGCCCTCGTCTCCCATGCTAATTAGGTCCCCGCCTTTCTGAACATGCGTGGTTTTGCTGTGGTGGTCATGCGGGGGTCCCTGGTAGTCTCTGGGCTGAAGGCTGCTGGTCTTCCTCATGTCTGAACTTTTGAACCCTTCCTCTCTGCACATGTGCTTTTGGTCTCTTGGTGCTTATCTGTGCATCTCTGACAATTGGGAGACATATGAGTGTTCTTATCTGGATTTCTTGCATTCCTGGGTACTGTTTGTTTATGTAAGAAGCATCAGAAATTTACATTTCCTTTGGCCTTTGACCCATGGTATAGATTTCTTAAAAGGTTACAATTCAACACAGAACCCTACAAGCTAAAATATAAATGCTTAAGTGAACTCCAAAAATCTTTATTTCAATTCTTTCTGTCACACCAGTATTTGGACCTGAGGAAGGTACCGGGTTTTTTCCAGCTTTTCTACAGTTTTGATTTTGAGGTAAGAGTCCCATTTTAGGTATCCAGTAATTCTTCAGGAATGTATTAAAAACAGCTGTAAAAATACAATGAAACCTCATTCTCCCACAGGTAGTTAATTAGAAGCATCTTTCTTATGTTTCATATTGGAATTAAAAATGGTATTTCCATGGGGTTTTTGTTGTTTTCTTAATACTAACGCACAATGAGTTGTGCTGTGTATGCTCTGTGAGCACAAGAAACAGAATATTCTGCCCTGGCTAGCTACAATTCCTCTTTGAGTTTAGATTAGTAACACTGAGTTCAACTTAAGTATTTTAGAAACAGCAACTTCTAAAATTCCATTTCCAGTGCATGTTTGGGCTGCAGACTGATATTCCCAATGGCTGTTAGTGACTAAATTTGATAGGAGTGGAAATGGAGAAGTCCAGAACAAGCTGTGATAAGCCCTGAGCTGGCACTCAGAGGGAACCAGGGTTTTGTGCTCTTAGGAGCAGTTATTCTTTGGAAATGTCTAAATGTCTGATAGTGGTATTTTTCTTTGGCTTCCAGTCCAAAACAGAGCATGAGTGGATCCTCAGATTTCTTGGGGAAGGGCTGCGTGACAAACATTGCTATGAGCTTTATGACTACCAGAGGATTTTCCAGATCATTCTTTCCTTTTTTAACAGTCCTTTGTGTGACGAGGGCTCCCAGGTAAGAATTTGAAAGGAAAGTTCCAAAAAACCCCAAACCACAGAAGCTTGCATGGCTTTGAAATCTCAAGTACCAAACAGAAAGGAGCAGCTGACTCTGTCTTGGTCCTCTTGAAAATCTGTTCCTTGTCAGTTTTGTGTATGTGTGGAGGGGGAAATAATTGCTTGTGTCTAAACCAGTCCCATCCTTATCCCCTGAAACTGGAACAGGTTTCTGCCATCATGGAGCCTCACATGGGTGCCGTAGTTTTGCTCCTGCAGTCGGGGCCTTTTCATTTTGGCATCTCTATTCCCCAGCCAGCACATTTGTTACCTGAACAGTGCTTCAGCAGGAGGGTAACTCACATGCCAGAAGCTCTCAGGTTTGGGAGCATCCACCCTGAGTATTTCAAGTGTCAAAACCTTGGACAAAAAGAGAAAATTGTCTTGCTACCTGAATACTTCTTGTAAGAGCAGCACCTGTAGTATGAAGCGTTGAAGGGAGAATGTCTTTCCTTCTCTGGAGTTGCTGAGAACAGTGGTGTTCATTTTACCTGGAAGTTGATCAGATACCAGACAAATTGCTAATTTTAAGTTAGATCATGAGATCTCAATCTCTCTCATTTTATTCTCTCTTTCTCTCTCTCCCTCCCTCCCACTCCTGTTTTATTCTCTCTCTCCTTCCCTCTCCTGTTTTTTTCTCTCTTTCTCTCCCTCCCTCTCTTTCCCTCTCTCCCTCCCTTTCCCTCGGGGTTGCAGTCTCCTTCTCTTTCAAACTCCCGAACCACCAGCCAGATTTCCCCCCTTGGACCTGTCATTTCACCCTGAAGTTCGGAACCTCAGCCTTGTGCTGGTCTCTTTCAGGACCCAGACTGCCTGGGCTCTGCAACAAATCTGCCTCAAAACAATAGAGACACTAAAACCCATTCCAAAGGTTCACACCCACAGCTTCCCCCCTCAAACTGTTTGTAAAGACATGAGCTATCCTCTCAGAATCTTCAGCTGCCTTTGGTTTTATTTTTTTACCATTGTACCATTTCATTTTCATATTGAAGTGAAGGAATCTATTTCCCCATTGCCAGGCAAAGAGAGCTTCAGTATTTTTATAATGCTCCTTTCTGATTCAGTCTTGGTTTTTACATTCTGCTTGGGGTTTTGCTAGATAATAAAGTGGGTCTGATTCCTTGGGAAATAAAATATACAAAAGTGATTTAGTGCTGGCTTCCAAGACTTGCTCATAAGAAGCTTCCTGAAGCAAACTGGTATTTCAAAACCCAGTCCTGAAATGTATATTCATCTCTGAGATGAAAAGAAAATATTCTGGAGCAAATAATCCACCACAAAGATGCAGCCAAGGGAATATATTTATGGTAAAAACAATGGCTTAGCAAAACACTTCATTATAGCAGAGAGAGGAATCAGACAGGCTTAGAGAGAAACAAATACACACAGTGCTCAGTCCTGAGGTGTGAGGGCATTAAGACTAAATGTGTTTGTGTTCAAAAATGTCACCGTTCTCCTGCAAATCCGTGTGAGCCCTCACACAGCCAGGCTTGGCTGTGAGCAGCCTTCAAAAAAGGCACAAGGAGTCTTTTCAGGGAGCCTGGAGGACTGGGCCAGGGCTGACTCACCCACTCAGCTACTCCTTCCCTCTGTCTGGTGTGGAAATGCTCTCTGACTTACACACTCTGCCCTCCTGATCCCATCTCAGAGTCTGACCAAGACTAACCTGACATTTTCTGCCTACTTTTAGAAGCAAAGAGCAAGAGAAAACAAGAAATGTACTGGGAAGGGAAGGGCATTTTCTGTCAGTGTTTCTTGCACTGGGCTGCAAAAAAGGTTCCAGCTGTCAATGAGGCCAAACAAAACATATTAAAAAGCACAAATATTCTGTTTTTAGAAACATCAAGGAGCAAAAGTGGCTGGGGAAAGGGCTGTGACAGGAGGGTTTGCAAGCCACATACAGCCACAGAGTTTATTCCATTCCAGGGATCAGAAGCCAATATGTCCTCGGTGACAGCAAATACAACCAATTGTCTTATCTTAAAAACAGTTAAGGGGAAAAGGGGAAGTGCTATACTGAACTCAGCTGTCTGCACCAGAACAAAAGCAGAGCACAAATGGTTACCTGAGATCTCAGCCCTCTACTCCCAGCCCTTTAGAAATGAAAGAGTGAGCTAATTTTACCATTAGTCTTTTTATTCTTTTATCTCATCCTTTGCCTGTCCCTCCAAAAAGGCTCCTCACTCGAATGTGTCACCACCTGAGCAGTGGGAAGCTTTGAGGCATTATGGAAAAGTAAACTTTGCTGTAAACTCTTCTCTTGCCAGGCAGCAAGCCCCACCACGGTCTGTACCAGTAATGCTGCTTCTCAAAGCACCTCCCTACCCCCCAGAACAAATCCTGCTGCTGAGGGTGTTGCCCGTAAGAAGAAAACACAAAACAACCGGAGTCGTTTTATGCGGTGCTTTATTGAGGGCCCTGGGAGCCTGAGGACTAGCGTCCAAAGTCAGGCCCCCCCCAAACTAACAAACTACTGTGTTTATATAGGGTTCACACTAATGGTTGCTTAATTCAACACATATTTGTCTACGTGACATCCCAACAATCATTTATTTACAAATTATTTCTTGTTTAAACTGAACATTCTTTATGGTAATAAATTCTCTACACTCTGTCAAGTAAAAACAATGTAGCCCCTAAGATTTACCTATCCATCCATTCCCCACAACCCCTACCTAGTAACTATTTCTAACAACACACGGTTTATGGCCTGCTAAAGGTTCAAAGCCTTAGCCTAACTACTTATAATAAGTCAGACTGCAACAAGGGGAGTTTTCTGAGATGTAATTTTAACCAAACACTCTCTGTGTATTGATGAACAAATCATACAGTTCCCTTCAGCACCTCCTTCCCTTAAAACATTTCATTTGAACAACAGCAAAAAAATTAAGAGCTCGCAGCAATTTAAGTGACAAATGCATCACCTTTGTGCAAAAAAGACACTTCAAAAGCAGAAAACTCACCTATTCCCAGGAGCAGCCACAGTAACTGCATTAATTCTGTTCCCCACTCCTGCTGTGGGCTGCTCTTGGTCTCAGCTGCTGGGAAGTGCTCCCTGATTGCCAGAGGTGATGAGCCTGATATGTATTGAGATAAGTGGAAGTTGATTTGTTCACTGAAGCAAGACTGTGGTATGCTCACCTAACTTGTTTTGCATAAGATAGTGGCTAAGAATGTACTGGTCTGTCTTTGAAATGCTTACTTGCTTACAAGGTGATAAGGAGGTTGAGATTAAAGTCCTGGGTATGTGTATCTGGTTTGCTTGCTTGTAAAAACTGTATCTTAAAAGAAGAGACTTAGAAGCTATCACATACCCCAGCGACCACCAGGAGGGAACGACCCCCTATCAACAAGGCACAGACTACATCTGGAGAGTCACGTCCGCAAGGAGAAGGGGGGTATAAAAGGAAGGTTGGGACAGAACATTTTTGTGTGCCGTTGGTGGGGCGGAGACCCCCCGGCCGCCCAGTGCTGCTTTTGCCCGTACTGCTTGCTTGCTAAATTAATAAAATCTCTTTAATTGGAAAATGACACAAATTGGTCCCGTGTCGTAACTTATAACATGTATGATTATAATTTGTGCCAATGAAATATTGTTGTATTGAATCAAGGGAAATATGATTTGATATGTATAATATTTAGTTATTACAAAATACACATAGCAGCACACCCCCCCCCCCCACCCCATATTTGGTTACACCAGAGCCGGTTTTTTTGGACAATGCCTCATTTACAATCTAATACATGTGGCTAGTCCAGAGATGGGCTGTCCCAAAAGGCAATACTGGAACACCCGGGAGCTGATCATCCTGGAAACGACCCAACATTGGGAAAGCTGGAGTCCCCCGGGCTGATACATCTGAATGCCACGGTTCTGTAACCTCATCAGGAAAAGTTGTTCACACCTGGACCTGGATTGTTCAACCTTGGGTGGGAGAAAAGAACTTTATGAATATGTGGGACTCTGAATAGAAAGAAAAGGTGGATGGCTGAAATCCTCGCCTCCGGCAGAAAATTTCCTATAAGAACTGCAGGGTCCAAGAGGGTGGTGTGTGTGTCCAGAAGAACCTCTGCCAGAGGTGTCCTTCCTGTCACGCACCCAGCGCCGAACCCAGGCTTGGCGCTGTCCTTTTCCTTGTGGCTGGCTCAGAGAGAATTCGATCCTAAATAATTTTTTTTATTATTTAATTTTTTAATTTGGCTGGACTAATTTTCATTTATAACAAGCCCATCAGCACAGGGACTGCCAGAGCATTGCTTGTGCATCTGAAGTTTCCAAATGGTGCTGGGGGATGAAATCGCCTCCAGACCCTGGCAAACACTGCCTCACACACTGGCACATCCAGGTGGGGTCCAGCAAAAATCAGCAACCAAAACTCCACCTGTGAGGGCCAAGGATGCTGGCACTGAGTGCATTCTGCAAGGCAAGGCTTCACAGGCTGCTCAGAGCCCTGCTCTCCCACTGGGACATCCCAAAGCCCCCCATGGGGGATCAGTCACAGACTGGACTCCAGAATCCTTGAGGTCTTCTCCAGGCTAAATGATTAGTTCCCAGAGGTTCCAGAGCTCCTGGTGAGCAGAGGGACTGTGGAGATTCCCAGAGGTGTGTGCTGCTGCCCCAGGATGTCTCCAGCAGCCCTTCACTCCACTTCCCAGCTTGAAGCAGCAAAGTGCAGTGATTACCCTGGAATTCATCAGGAAATTGAGTTTGTGGAGCAAGGGATGTGTGCCTGCCCAGTCCTGCCTCCGGCAGCAGGAGGGATTTCCTCTCCCTGGGCTCAGCACAGCCAGCAGGGGTTTGTGTGACACCCAAAAGCTGTTTGCAGCTGTAATTAGGGAACCCTCCCCTGCCAGAACAAGCCACTCACTAATCCCACGAGAAGCTAGCTTCCAGCAGAGCCTGTTCAGAGCTCTGTACCTCACTTGCCTTCACCTGGCATTGCAGGCCAGTGCCATTTCACAGAGAGCCAAAACATCCCTGTCACCCTGGGGGTGACACAAAGCCACAGGGATGCCAGAACTGGCACAGAAATGCTCCAGTTGTCCTTATACACTCCTGAGGAGGGAGAAGGTCAGAGGGTGCTGGAGCCCCTGAAAAGGTTCTTCTGACCTTAAAAGGTTCACCAGTTGACCTTTTAAGGTCAGAAGTGTCAGCCCCAGCTAGAGTTACCCAGGGTCAGCTGCCAGGAGCCCAGGACGTGTTTGGCTGGCTGATTGTGAGGGGATGGCCAATGCTCTGCAGCCCTGAAAATCTTTGGTTGGTGGTATGGGGATGGACAATGCCCTGCAGCCCATCCCCTAAAATCCCTCCCCAGATTTCACAATCCCTTGTGTGACTGGTGGATCAAATGGTGCTCTCCCAGAGGTTACCAGGAAATAACCAAGCACAGATTACTCACTGTGTATTTACACCCCTAACAAGTGAGTGAAAATCCACCCCTCCCTTTAAGGTACATCTGGGGACTTTTGAAATTATGTAATTATTTTGTTTTATGGAATTATTTTCTGTAATTCTTTTTTGTGGCAAGCACATTTCTCTCACTCTCAGGATTTTTCATAGAGGTGCACAGAGAGAAATGGAAGACAAAACAACTTCTATTTCTGCTCCTTGTTTTTCCTATGTGGAATGTGTTTGGAGAATTGTTTACCTGGAGTGAGTGCTTGATTGGATTCTGGTGAGGATTGTTTGAGCCTGATGGCCAGTCCAATCCACCTGTGTTTGGACTCCCGCAAGCAGGGTCACAAGTTAGAGTAGCGACAGAGTAGGAGAAAGTAGTATGTAGTTTTTAGTATCCTCCTTTTATATAGTATATTAATGTATTTTATCATAATTATAATAAAGAAATAATTCAGCCTTCTGAACTGAGTCAGACATCGTCACTTCTTCCCACTGGGTTCACCTGCATCTACAACACTTTCTGGTTTTCTTTTGTTAGTTTTTCTTTTACTCCCTTTCAACATCTTCCCTGAAATGTGTTGTTACTAATTTGTCTCTGAGGTTTGGTCCCCTGTGGAATAGGAGAAGGAGAGCTGAAAATACCTGTTTGATGGGGTTTGATGCTGCCATGTTTCCCCACGTAATTAATATTGTGGCAAATATAGTTCCTAGAACTTCTGTGAGAAAATCTCAGTCGATGCCAACAGTAACACTCCCAAGATGAGTACTAACATTCCATATTAAGAGAAGGAAGTACAGAAAAAGAAATGGCCAGGGGTTGGTTTTAGTGGCCTTCTGTGTTCCATTTTATCTTTTCTATCTGATTTGGCAGCACATCTCAAAGGGACAGCCCATCCTAAATATCTGCCCAGGCTCTCTCTAAAGCCCTGCAACAACAAAACAATTCTCTCTTACCATACACACACTCAACTGACTGGCAACAACATTCTCTCAGAATATTCAAGGCTTGCTTTGTGCTTTTCATAGGATCCTTTCACTGCTGTAATTAATTCTCTGCATCTGGCCAGAGATTGCATTTTTGATCTTCTCGAGCATTAAGTTATGCTATTAATATGTAAATTACCAGTTTGTGGTTTTCTCAGAGCAGAAGAACTTTTTTTTAGCATTTTAATGCTAATTTCACCACTGTGGTCCCTTTCTGTGCTTCAAAAGTGCAAGTTTTGCTTATATTTCACTGCAGAAAGCCAAAGTGAAAATCAGATTCTATTACAGCAGGGAACACTGATACTGAGAAGCCTTGTTCCTTGCCAGTGCCAGTGGGGAGCTGTTGGAAAACCAGGAATAAATGTGCTGGAAATAAGTGAATTTGGGCAGGTAAATCCTGAACTCTATAAGGAAAAGAACAATGTGTGGGGTAGGAGTCAGAATGATCCACAGATAGCCACAGAATCACAGAATCCCATCCCTGGAAGTGTCCAAGACCAGACTGGATGAGGTGTGGGGCAACCTGGTCTAGTGGAAGATGTCCCTACAAAGAACACAGTTTAGACCTAAATTTGACTCATACTTTGCCACTTGTATTCTAGGAAATGCAAAAGGTACATAATTTTGTGTGTAAAACAAATAATTTAAAAATTATAAACAAACAAAAAATATTTTATGTCCTAGATAAACTCTTTGTTGTGAATTCAGGAGCAGAAGAGTTTGGCCCACCAGGAGAGTTATAATTTATCAAGTTAAATTTCATCCACAGACATATCCAGCTTGCTTTGTCCTTTATCACTTAGCTTGGAGGGGGATTGGGGCAGGATAAGACAAATACTGCAGTTATTGTAAGAGAAACCACAGGTTTCAGTCCTGGATTAATAAACCACATTGCTGAGAGGAGACTGATTAAACCCACTTCTCCTTTCTGCTCTGTGTATTGCACAAAGCTGAATGTGTCCATGGAGTACCTCACTTGGGATGTTCTGACATTAAACAGAGTTAAAGAAACAGGAATGTTGGCAAATTAAATTAAAATAAAAATTAAAATGATATTAAATTATTTTAAAATTAAAATTAAATATAGAGGGTTCTGAAGGCTGTGAATCAGAGTCTGGGACCTGAACCAAACTCACTGACACCAAAGCGTGTAGAATTTTTTGTCACCACCATGAAATTTTTCAAATTGGCTTGAAATCCTGTTTTAAGCCCAAATGACTGACTTGGACTTTTTGTATGTGTTCTGGATCTCAAAGTCCTTAGGTTCTTCTTCATGAATTTTGCATTAAATCATAAAAGTTGGAGTTACGTTTCAAGTTAGGAAAAACTTCAAAAGTTTGGATTCTTCCTTAATCCACTGACTCAAAGGATTTTAAGAACATCAAACACAGCTACACTTTGAAGTAAATCCTAATAGCTGGTGTAATAAATTAATATATATATGTATATATATGCATAAATATTTGCATACAGGCACATAACTATAAAAAAAATCCTCATTCCCTTCCTTAGAAGAATTTCTGAGTCTGAATTCCTGTAGGCCATGTATGTCATCATGAACAACCCATGAATGTTTGCAATGAGGTCCTTTGATCAGCTCTTGATCTCTTTGTTTATTTCCCCCTGGGCTCATTTGGGGGTTTTTTTTTGTCATTTTGTCTGACACTGCTCCTGTCCAGCCAAGGGAGCAGAGCTTTAATATTGGCTCATTCTGCTCTGAGGGCTCCACAGAAGGCTGGACGCACAGGGGCTCTGCAGCCTGCTAAGAGAGCAAAGGTGATTTCCCCTGGGCTTGCTCCTGGGACCTTGGGGCTGCCAGGAGGGTTTTCCCCAGCTGCCAACATGGATGAGATGCCCTAACCTGAGCCCGGGGCTGCTCTGAGGAGCAGCTACTGCTGGCTGTGCACCTCGCTCCCTGCTGAGCTCTAGGAACAGAAATTACTCATCAAAGTCCTATTTTAAACTAATTTCCTCCAGGAAGTTTGCAGCTCTGATATTAAAAGGTGAAGTATTGGGAAAGCATTAAGAAGGTGGAAGAGTCTGTGCTAAAGCTCAGGAGGAACGAGAGCTGCACTTGACAATTTTCCTTGTTACAACTCTTGTTAAGGACAGTATTTTTAGAGCTGGGAACACATCCCTGCTCCAAAGTTGTCCCATTTCCTTAGCTGCAACTGTTTCCTATGCTCTGCATGGGCATGGCAGGATAGCCAGAGCTTCTAGCAGAGTTTAATTATCTGTGAAAATGTTTGGTTGAAATTTGTGTCCGGGGCCCTGTCAGCAACACGACAACAATAAAATTCAGTTTTGCCTTAGTGACCTCCAAAAGTTCCTGCAGCACAGAGAGCTCTGTTTTCTCTGTGAGCCATTTCCTGTGCTCAAAAAAATGAGGATGTTGGCATGAAATAAATAAATCTTCAGCCACAACAGGTTATTACCCAAGCTTGAGTGGGAGCTGGATGTCATCTCTGGCTTGGCACTAAGCTTTGCCTATGAAAACCTGGTTTTCCTTCCCACTGAGTGGACATAAAAAGGCACCATATTTGTGGTGAAACAGCAATTTGTTAGTAAAGGATCTCAAGTTTTCAGGCATGCCAAAAGGATGTGGAGAGCCAAACTGGGTGACAAAAGGGGTTTGAGAGAGGTTTCCAGAGGTACAAGGGACACTCAGGAGCTGGGTCTGCCAGAAGTCACTGCCTTTGGGGCTCAGAGAGGATGAACCTGTCTGGGTTCCCCTGACCAGTGAGGCTTCTGGGACTGGGGCTCTGTCCCTGCAGGAGCAGCACTCGGTGTGAGGAGATAACACTGCCCCCAGCTCAGCCTTCCAGGCAGCAGGAGCAGAGCATCCCTCCCTGAGCATCCAGGGGCTGACCCACCTGTTCCCTGGATCCCAGGGCAGTGCAGACCCCAGCTCTGGGAATCTGGGGGTTTGGACCATCCCCATCCCTGTTACCCAGTTCCCAGGGCAGTGCAGAGGGAAGCCTAGCTGGGTCAGGGCTCCCTTTGGAGCCGGGGTGGCAGGACAGGGTCAGTGGGCACATCCTGCCGAGCCCACACTCATTTGTCAGGTGTGTTCCAGACCTGTCCCACTGCCTCTGTTTAGGATGAGATGTCCTACTTTCCCGATTCAAACCAACTCCTGATTTGCAATTCTGAACAGAGATAATTGCTTCAGCAGCATTCCAAAGTGGGCTGCAATTATGGAGTGGGCACGCATTAACAGCAGTGACTTGTTTGTCCATTTGTCACACAAGGAGAGAGTCTTTCGGGCATTACTGTCGGTGATATTTTTGCTTCTAATACATACTGGAGGCCACACTCACAAGAAACACTTTCATGAATAAAACATGAGAGCACGATTCCTCTGCCTAACCAAACAAGGAAAACAAACATTGCCTTTGGGACGCCATTACAAACAGATGCATCGAGGCTTGCCTTACCTAAGGAGGGGAGAGGAGCTGCCTGTAACAAACATTTAATTTGGGCAGAACTGCCAGAATTCTGACACTAAGTGGTCTTGAACATCAGCTAATCAAAATAGCTGCTAACCAGCTTGGGAGAGGAACTTAATATTTGCAGCATAATGAAGTTTGCACTCTAGGCTTCCACTTCCTCTCGCCTTCAGAGGAAAAAATGCCTCAGTGGTCAGTGACATCTATTTTTTTTTTTAAGAGATGGGAATTTTCAAAGGTGCTGGAGTGAATTCTACAGAGAATCACAGCAATAGATGAGCTCCTGTCTCCCAGAAACAAAAGTAGTGCCTGTTTCACACAGACCACAGCTTAAAATGCTCTTGCTCAATTCCCTCTGAGAATTGTGGCTCAAGCTCACTGGGGTCTCATGCTTTCTGAGCTATATGCAGGTTTTTTTCATGCCAAAACAACTTCTGAGGTAGTTTTTTGTGAAATATTCTGCAAGGATGTTGTAGCTGCTTGTTCCCTGCTCTCCAGCCAGCAGTTGCCATTCCAGACAGGCTGGGAACATGGCCCTCTGTCACACTGATATTAATCTGATGTAACTGCCCTGATGTCACACTGATATTGGGATAACTGCCTTGATGTCACATTGATACTGGGATAACTCCCTGGTGTCACACTGATATTGGGTAAATCCCCTGATGTCACACTGATATTAATCTAACTCCCTGATGTCACACTGATATTGGGATAACTCCCTGATGTCACATTGATATTGGGATAACTCCCTGCACTCAGAGCTGCTTCCTTTGCCCAACACCTCCTCCTCCTGAACTCAGTGGCAGTTTCACATGAGAAGAGATTTTGCCTGGGTCTCACCTGGCTGGTCAAGGCCCCACTTTGGATGTTGTGGATGGAGACCTCAGCTCAAAGCAGTAAAATGGCCAGTGCATCAATGACTGACCACGTTCCCCACTTTAGAGCCTGGAGCAATGAGTTAATGAGCATTAACCCAGGCATGTAATTAACTTGGACGAGGGATACATTGCATTTAAACTGATTATGGAATAAAAACCCCAAACAACCCTTATTCCTGTGTTTCTGTTTCTAATTGGCCTTTGAGGATGGACCTCAATTGATCTTTTTCAACGTTTCCCCCACTGGAAGTCTCATGTTGTATCATTTATCACTGCCTTAGTGAGTGCATGAAGCAGATTTTGGAAAACTTGGCAAAAGGAATTTTTGATAAACTCAGGAGAGGGTGTAATGGACAAGAGCACGCAGAGATATCCAAAGTGTGTGTGAGCACTTGTGTTTATGCTGCATTCCAGGGAAACTGGATACAACAGCTATGGAAGGAAAAGGGTAAGTGTGGCTTGGAAATGGAGCCTGCCTTCCAAAGAAGTCCTGAGAACTGTCTGTGCACCTGTGAGGCCACCTGAACCCCCTGGAACACTCAGCCTGAGGTTCCCTACTCTGCCCTGCCATCTGTGTTCAGAACAAGCTTGGGCCAGGGGGAGAGAAATTGTGCCAAAACCTCCACAAAGGGCAATTTTCTGCCCCAGGAATGGCCTTCATTTGCCTTGTATCCTGGCAGCATTCAGAACAGCAGAACTGGCCCAAATCAGCCCAAACTGGCCCACTTCTCCCTGGAATTAAGTGGGGAGGTGAACTGCGCTCTTTCAGAAGCACTGCCCCAAACCCTCAGCCACACACTGCTCACCCTTCTCTGCTGCTCACACTTCTCTTTCTGGCCAAGGCCAGAGTAAAACCCCTGCAGTCTCTGTGTCAGCACCCAGAGCACCTCGAGCACACACTGCTGAAATAACATCACACAGAGGGACCAACAACTGCTGCGGCTGCAGGGCAGGACTGGGCTGAAGGAGGGGAGCAGGAACTGATGAAAATTGTTCTGATAGTACCCATGTAATTATTGTGTACCAGCTCTTTTTTTTATTATTTTATTTACATAGTCATATGCAAAATGAGTGAAGAAGAGTAAAAATAAATTTGGATGTGAAGTCTGTTCAAATCACAGTCTGATTCTCAGAAAATGCCTGGAAAGCATCTCTAACCACAGTGGAACAGAGCTCTGCCAAAGGACAGAGGTATTTTTATTTGCCACAGACAGATAATGACAATTATTAGTGGATCGTACTCTGCCCCCTTGCAGCCAAACAGCAATGCCAGACACCCTGGTTGCTAAATCCCAAAAATCAATCAATAATTATTGCAGACAGTGATCCCATCACACCTTTACTGGGGTTGGCCATTGTGCAAGTTATGGTTGCCCAACTGACAGAGGAGAAACCAAAGAAGGTCACTGGCAAATCTGATCTGGACATGTCAAGACACAAAGAACAAAAATATATTTAGGAAATATTTGTTTAGAACACATTCAGAAATTGCTTTTCAGGTGCACTGATGGTCCATGCTTCAGTTTGTTACCAGAAAAACCACACCAGACTAAATCAAACACTTTTCAGAAGCGAATCACACCAATCAAGGATTTGTCCATGTGAGAATGAAAATGTGAAAAATTAACTTCCTCAATTTAGCCTAAAGGGAGCTTTTACCCAAAGGTGAGAAGAGAGAGTCTCAGGCTCGTAAATGTATGAATAATTTCATGGCTCCTGCTGATTTGGTGTGGGAGGTGCTAGATCCCAACAGTGCTGGGTGGCAAAGTGCCACAGATGAGGAAGGGATGCTGTCACTCCAGGTGTAAAGAATGGTAATGGCAAATTACTGCTTATATCCAATCTGGATGAGGTACCTTTGCTAAAAACCACCTCAAACTGGATAAAAACCAGAAACAGAGAAAGACTTTGGGAACGGGAAACCAGTAATCACACAGATGGGTTTACATTTCAGAGTGAGTCTGACTCATGGCCCGTCAGAAGGAAAATCCAAACTCCTGCTCCAAAAACAAATGGTTGTGAAGGGCTTCACAAAGCCTTGGGCCTGGTCAGTGTGGGGCAGGGAAGGCTGGGAGGAGATCTGTCAATCCATACAAATATCCCATCAGTCCACACAGATATCCCATCAATCCACACAGACATCCCATCAGTCCACACAAATGTCCCCAGAGGATGGTGTCAGAGGATGGTGCTGCACTCTGCTCAGTGATGCCAGTGACAGGATGAGGAGCAGTGGCCATGAACTGAAACACAACAAGTTCCACCTCAACCTGAGGGAGAACTTCTGTCCATGGAGGGGGCAGAGCCCTGGAGCAGTTGTCCAGGGAGAGCCTGGAGTCTCCAGCTCTGGTGACATCCCCAAAATCCCAAATTCCTGTGTCACCTGCTCCAGGGGACCCTGCTTTGAGACCTGGGTGATCTCCAGAGGTCCCTCCCAACCCCACTGTACTGGGATTCTGGGATAACAGATGTGCTAAAGGTCCTGTAAGAGTAGCACCTCGGAAATGTTTGGATACACAGCAAGCAATTACTGACTTCAAGGAGGGCGCAATAACCATAGAACCTGATGAGGGAAACTGGGTGGATTTTATGCAAACACTGCAACCTCTAAAGTCAAATGTTTGATCCTCATTTTCAGAAGGTTATATTAACCCTCAGTGCAGGGACATGTTGCACTGGAATTGGGTAAACAGCCCTAACAGGCATGGGAATTAATAGATTTTCACTGCTCTGTGGGTCAGAGGCTGGTGAGGTCCTATGCTGAGGGGAATGGTACCAGTGCCATGAGATTGGGTGCCAATTCCAGACAAGGAGAGGTGTCTGGGACCTGAAAGCTGGGCCAGTGAGACACAGGCACAATTCCTGCTCTGGCAGAGGTAGCCTTCAATATCACCTTCTGATTCCCTCCCCTGCCTTTCCAGAGGAACAAGGGAACACAAGAGCACATTAACTGCTCCTGTTGCCTTTCTCTGGAAAAAAAAAAAGCGTCTCTTGCTTTTTGTTGCAAACCAAAGCACTCATTTATTTGAAATATCTGTGATTTTATCTCCACTGTTTCTGGGAGAACAGAGAGAGCAGCAGAAGAATGTTACGTTCCGTTCAGGCCATGTTTTCCCCTTTCCTGGGATCCCTGTGATATTATATCTGATATCCCTGAAACCCTCCTTCATGCCCCAATGGGGTTAGCAGAGACCCAAGAAGCCCTCCCTGTCAAGAGCCTAGAAAAACCCCTGACATTTCCTGTCCACCCTCTTACCCGGCTCTCTTGCCCCGGTTCTTTCCCCACTCTTCCCTCTCGGACCATGGAATAAAAGAGCTGAACATCCACGACATTTGGGTAAGGGCCTTTTTTCAACCTTACCCCTCTCCAGATGTTCCCCCCTCTCAAGGCTTGTAGGGGCTGAGAGAAGTAGGGGAAAACCACAGAGGAACAAGGCAGCTGACTGCTTCATCAAAAGATGCTGTGAGATACACAGAAAGGGAATCAGCCTTGTGTTCTGAATCTGGAGAGGCAGATGGGGTTTGGGCTGGCCTAGGGGGAGACACCAGCTGTTCCAAACAGTGATGGGGTCAGCTGCTGTGACATTGCATTGCTGGGCACCAGCAGACTCTGATTTCTTAGCTGGAACACCCAAAGTGCTTAGTCTTTTACAGAACAATGAGTGGGTAATTACAGAGACCAGAAGCATTATTAATAAGAGAAGCCTGTTTTAGAAAGAGCTCAGCTCACTCCTGTCAAGCAGCTGGCAGCCTCTGCAGATCACTAAATGGGGTTTTTCGATGCTGCTCTCTAAAATCCTGCTCTGCTTCCTTCAGCCTGACTGGCAGTGCAGACTCAATTAAGCTTTGATTAGACCAAAGGGTGCCAATGGTTTTATCCTGGGAATCTCTGCCTTGCTGCTAGACCTTCAAAAACTAACATTGCTGCAGCTTTTCTGTTTCCTAAAGCACCCCTTGATGTAACAACAACTTTTCAGAGCACTTTCTCTGTACCTGTCTCAAAGGCCACCTGGAAAAGGGAGCAGTGCAAAGTAAAGTCAGACTCATGCCCCAAAGCAAAGGAGGACCAGATTTCCTGAGCTAAAGCAAAATCCCTGGAGTAAAGCCTGCAAGAGGCATCCCCTCCCTCGTGTGGGTGCAGGCACACATCCCTGTAGGCGTGCCCTCCTGCTCTCCCTCTGACCACACACATTTCTGGGGAGCATGGCTGATTATGCTGCGTGTCCAAATGCACCTCAGACAGGCAGAGAATATGAAATGTGGCGGCAAAAAAAGAGAGAGAATCTTTGAACCGAACAGAAACATGCTCTGAAATCTTCTTGGCTTTTCTCTGCCTGCCAAAAGCTGCAGGAATATTTTTGTTTACAGCCCCCACCCCTCCCCAAAAAAAGCCCTCATCAGCATTCCATGTAAGGAGGAGAAAAGCAGCAAAGTTCTATCTGAGGTGTTTGCTGCCTTTGTTGCTCCATTTACCATTTTTAAAGAATTATGCAGCAGGGATTATGCAGCAGGAACTGTGGAAGCACAATAAATAGAGACTCCCACTTCAAGGTCTACAGAAGGAAAAAATACTGATTTTCAGTACGTGGGAATCCTCAGGTTTATAACTTACTGTGAAGATGACTTTCAAATCATTCAGTTTTAGCAAGCATAGGCTGGAAAAGACCTCCAGAGGCCACCTAATCTGGTTTCCTGCTCAACACTGGATCAGCTGCTTTCTGTAACCAGAATAACTCAAAGGACTGACACTCTACAGCTTCTCCACTATAGTGCTGTGCCAGGAAAAAAAAAAAAGGAAAGAAATATGTCTGCAGCTATTTCTGCTCACTTCTTGGACTCAGACTCTTGAAAGTTCTTGTATTAAAACACTTATTTAAAATGCTGAACACTGAAACCAGAATTCTTCAGTAAAACACTTCCTGCAGGGGGGTGACTCCACCAGCTCAGGAAAAGTCAGAAGATTTTGCAAGCCCACCTTTATGAAAAATTATTTTTATTCATATTTTGCTGAAACACTACAAGCCTAACAACAACCTCTGCTGTTCTGGAAGAGTCTGAGGTGGAATTTCACCTCTCCAGCCTCAGCAGACAGGCAGGGAGTGAATGACTGACAGATACCTCATGTCACAACCAACACAGCCTTGTACCAAAACACCCTTATGAATTCTAAAGAGCCTTCTCCAAAAATCAAGACAGTGGTTTATAGCTAAAATATATCAATCCAAATCAAATATTTGCATGACAAGAGTGACTTTAATTAAATTGGCATAATTTAAATCTCGCATCCATGAAAACAGTCATTGCAGAATAAAATGACTCAGAGCCATTGAGTCTTCCAGTTCAGGGTAATTGGACGGGAATGTCTGGGTCATCACTCCCTGCAGTGATTTTATACCCCTGAAAAAAGCTGATTGTGGGACACAGAAGCAGCGGAGCCCAAACTGATATTTGATTCTGAAAAGTCATCAATTTCTATTTGCTTAAACAAAACAAACAAAAATTATTTTGATTTGGTACAGGTTGGGTTTGGATAAAAGCCCCCAGGTGCAATGGAAGCTACTCCAAGGAGGTTTGCAGGATGCTCAGCTGAAGGGAACGTGAACATGCACAAGTTCCCTTCTCTTCACTCACTCTCCGGGGCAAAGAGGGTTCGAAGATCCTGCATTTCCCAGCTGTGTCCTGTAGGGCTGGCTCTTCTCTGCAGGCTGGGCACCACCTTGGGGTGTGCACACCTCATTTCTGAAAGTGTGTGCACTTCATTTCCTCCACAGAACTGCTCCAGATCTGTCAGAGCTCCCTGAAACATGAGCCCAAACCACAGGCAGGCCTGACCTACACTTGTTTGCCTGAATTGTGCCTTGCAGCCCACAGACATCCTCCTGAAGGTAACACTCATTCACCTGGGGCCAAAACCTGGGGTTTTTAAAAACTGTAAGGCTGGTTTTCCACACTATAACCCCCCCACTGCCACAGCAAACCAGTGCAATGAATATGCACAGAATGGAGAAACAGCCAAGGAGCTGCTGTTACTAAAATCATGGTACACGCATTGTGGGGTGTGTCAGGGGTCTGAGAGGGCCCTGCTGCAGTTTGCTGAGTCTCAAGAGTAAATTCAGTGGGTTTCTATTCCTCAGCCAGGCACAAGGCGGGTTTTTGCCCTTTCCTCCTGTCTGACAAGCTCCTGAGTACTCAGGGAGAAGCAGGCTAGGAACCTTCACCAGGTACCACCCCTGCAGAGGGGCTTTCTCCTGACTGTCCCCTCTCTCTGTGGCCAGAGCATTACTCCCCATCCCTAGTCTCCCAGGGCTTGATAGGATTTGGGAGGAACACCCAGACTTAGGATGGAGCTGGGCACAGAGGCTCAGAGGAACACTCAGAGTTTGAGCTGAGCACAGAGGCTCAGAGGAACAAGCATCCTCTGACAATACAGGAGGTGGAACACATAGCACAGCACATTGCTGTGTCCCAAAGAAATAGCCCAGACTCCCCAGAATGCAAATCAGGCAAGAAAAGAACATCATGCTGCTGTCAGAACTTTGTCTGCAGCGTGTGTGACTGCAAGAGGTTGTAATTATTTCACATTTTGAGTTCAACTTCCCCAAGTGGTGAAGCCCTTCCTGCCTGTGCAGCTGCTGCGGGCACATCTACAGAGCAATTTCAACTCAACAGCAGCTGAGGAGCCCCAGGGCTGTCAGAAATGCATTCATCTCTTTGCCAGGCTCTGTGTGCACTCAGTAACACGAGGGTGGCATTTGTGCAGACTACTCACACACAAATGTGTTTGCATTTTCCAGCTCCTGCAGTCTCTCCTGAGAGATGCTCCAGACCCTTCAGCATCTCTGTGGCCTCCACCAGCTCCTTATCTTTTGATCTCTTTGATAATTATGCTGCACCTTCCATCTAACCCAAGGAAAAAGGAAAAAAAAAACTACTCTGATTCCCTCCCCAGATAAAAGTATCTTCACTTCTCAGAGCTGGCAGCTGCCCTCCCTCCACAGCTCTCTGCTGGCACATTCCCTCTCTGCTGCTGTGGTGTTTGGGCTGCCCTGGTTCCTTGGGAAAAGGAAGGTCAGAGCTGCCCCCCTTGGCTGCAGGAGGTGGCCAGGAGGAGCCAGGTGCTGGCTGTGGATGGCCAGGGGAAAGAGAGCAGCTGGTTGTGCTCAGCAGTGAACCAAGGGAACATCTGTCAGTGAGCACCCCACAATCCCTTCCATGAACACAATCTCTCTGCAGCAGAAGATAAAGCTTTGTGGGATGGTTGGGCCTTTGCTGGTGTCACACAGAGTCAATACAGCACCAAATAAAGTCACAGGACATTTCACACCCTCTGAACAGGGCAGAAAGCAGAAAATGTGACTATTAATACTTTATCTTTGGGACTTTAAAACTTTATAATGTTGTTCTTTCTTTTTCTGGGAGTGTCCTCCCATTTCTAGATGTTTCCCTTATTGCCTCTGCCCTGGCTCCAGATGTGGGTGCATTTTGGGATTTTTTACCTACACAACCCTTATAAATTATCCAGCCTTGCTGAAGACTCAACATTTACGAAAGAAGGACTGCTGCGTCTCTCCCTCAAAATCCCCAGCCAGCTAGGCAAGTCGGGCAGAGAGAAGGAATTTCTCCTTGGATCCCAGGGGGGCTTTGAGAAGCTCCCTCATGAGTCCAAAGATGAGCTGGTCCCACAAGCAAAAGATAGAGGCGCAACTCCTCAGGATTAGTTCCAAAGTTTAATGAGAGCCTGGGGGATCCCTGGCCACATCTGACCTCGAAGGACCTCCAGAGAGAGAGAGAGAGTTTTCCCTGCCTAGAGCAGCCAGGTATAGGGGGCGGGGAAACCCGATTAGCCAAGGGGGGGAAGGACATGGGAGTGGCTCTCTGGGGGTCAGGGATTTTGGGGTTTGATGGACATACAGCTACTGATGGGGAAGCTGGGATGAACCAAACAGATACAAAGAGGGGGATATGGAGGGACAAACTGTCGGAATCTGTGGTATTGATGATTCTGAGATTGTAGAAAGTCTGTCTTTCTGCCCTGTTGCCAAAGAAGAAGTCATAATTCGTCTGTGCTGGTTTTCAAGGTTGTTTATTCTTGCTTATCTAGAACATGTTCTGCTGCCCTGCCGCAGGTCTGTCCTGCAGGTCAGCGTGTGGGGCTCTGCCCCTCAGTGGGATGTTACAAACATTATATACCAGAAACTACGTGTGCTATATTTACAATAATGTGCCAGTATCTATCATCTACGTTGAACAGTGTGTCCCCAGCCTAAACCAATAAAAAAGTGCCAACACTACAGTGAAACATGGAGGGCATGAAGAAGAAGAAAAAGGACAAGACACACCCAATTTCCTCCATCTTGTCCCCTTTGAACCCCTAATCTCGAACCCTAAAATTTTATTTTTTCACCCATGCCACACTTAATTATTACTTATATCAAAGACTCAGAGCTGGTAATTCATCTGTAAGATTGAAAACTCTCTTCCATGGACAGAGATCAGAGACAGTGCCTGTGAGGGCTCTCTACAGGAGGGTTTCTGACCCCCTGCCAGGGTCCCAGACCTTCCAGGGCAGCCAGAGGGAAGCCCTGGATTCCCGCACAAACCATTATGAGGGGATATACAGTGTAGCACAACTCCACAAAGGAGAATATGTTTTTCCTTTTTGCTAAATGCTGAGACTCAAATTTGACAAATAATCTTTTCCAGAGAAGCAGCTGGCCACTGGAAAGGCCACATTTCTTCTCAGTGACAGCACATTACTTGGAAAAGACCAATATAAATGCACATGCAGATTATGCAGCAATTTTGGCCCACGTTGGTCTCTGAATTTGCTGACTCAGCCACCTACTTATTGGAAGGGACATATATTAATTTTGCAAATTTTTACTTTCTGGTTGTCTATTTAGATTTTTTTTTTGTGTGTGTGTGTAAGATGTGTCCTTGAAAGCAACCGGGAGGCACAAGGGAAAAACACAACACAGGAAATAAAAATGTTTCTGTTGCTTATTCAGCAACAGATGTTTTGCTCTCACATGTGCACAGATGTGCTGTAGCTCTTCAATCCTGTTTGTGTGGAAAAGCAAACACCTGCTTGCTAATGAGAAAATCTTGCTAATTTTAGACTGAAAGCTCTCAGAATCTGCAGCCCCAAGATTCCTGCATGTAAGGGGGCTGAGAATGAGACTCTGAGCACACAAGCCTTGCAGAATTCCCAAATATTTATTCATTTTGACACTCGTGCGGGCTGTGTCATGAAGATACTTGTTTTAAATGCCACCTGTAGGAGCCTGAACAACACACACACCTTTAAAGCCAAAGAGTGACCAGCCTAAGGCAGCTTGGAGAAAAAGGAATATCCTGCCTCTGGTTGTAGCAGGTCAAAGGCTGAATTTACTGCAAGTGAGGTGGGGCACTGTCTAAATTTTTGCTTCTTTTTTATGCTGTTCCCTTGTTTGGCTAAGGGATGCTGGGCAGAGCAAAAAGATAATGAAGGGATTTTAGAAAGATCACAGATGTATCTCTAAAAGAAATAATCAAAGGCTAATTCAGAGTTTTTGAAGAAAAATATAAAAGGATATATCTTTTTGTATTCATATGTCAGAGCTGCAAAAGAATTAGGAAAACAAGAGGATGTGACAATAGGCTGGAGATCCTTTCAGCTACTAACCAGATTAGCTCATTCTTTTCCAGTTGCTAAATAAATATTTACAATTTCATGTGCTAGGACAAAGCTTTGACACAAGAAACAAGATGCAGTGAAAAGCAGGCTAAGTAAAATGAAGATACAAATGTGAGAAGAAGCCATTCCCCTCCTACAGAAAGGGACTGAGGATGGGCTGATGCCAGGAACTGGGTTTACAGCAGTTAACCTGATTTCCTGAGGTATTTTACATGGGTTTCTGCAGGCAGGGCTGAGGCCTGCCCTGGGGCTCCAGTCTTGGTGCATACTGTGAAATCCAAAGCTGTGGTTTGTGTCAGGTATATAAAGGCATCCTGTGTAATTGCAATTGTGAAATGTGTGGTGCATGGCCATAGGACAGCTATTAAGATGAGTTCTAATAAACAACAAAGGAAGGCATGGAAGAAGACTTTTGAACCAATCTTTTGTTTGCAAATAGCAATTATAAGTCTTAAGCTGTTTTGCAATAAGAACTTTTGAATTATAACTTTAGAATGTTGCTTAGTATTAAGTATTTTAAACTGTATTTTAGAATATATAAAGGATTTAAACAGAAAGGGAAGTAACCCTATCCCAAGCTCCTAGAGAAGGAAGACAGACATCAAGGTTGCTGATTAATGATTTCAAAAGGGGAAGCTGGACATCACTACCATAGATTAATGATCCCAGAAAATAGAAGCTGGACCCCAACATCTGGACACACATCCTGGAATGGACATCCTAGGATACTGAAACCTGGAATAGATCACAACAGAGTATAGAATCTGGAAAGGAACCAGACATCACCATCATAGATTTATGATTCTAAAGTATAGAATTTTGACGTCAAAAGGTAGAAATGGAAACTGCCGAAAGCTTGCATAAAAATTGGGAAATAGAAACTGTGGAAAGCTCACGTAAAAATGGGAAATGGAAACAACTGGGAAAAGCTTATGAATATGCATGAATACCAGCAAGCCCAACAATGAGTGTGCAATTGGAGGGGAAAATCCCCACCACTGCACCCAGCGCTGTGTTTGCTCCTATGTTACCATATTAATTAATGTGAAAAACACCAATCACTTGGTTTTTAAAATTTTAAAAGTTTAATAATAATAGAATGGTTATAAAAATAATAATACAATGAGAGTAATAAAGTTTAGAGTTAGGACAATTACAAGACAATAAAAAGCAAAGAATTACAGACGTCTGGATGCTCTCGGACACTTAAGTCACGAAAAGCTTAACTTGTGAACAAAGGAATCACTCTTAAAACAATACACTTGTTGCATATTCATACATCTTTCATGGTTTTGCATACATTCTATTCTAAACAAGAAACTCTGTCTGTTGTATGTCAACTGTTTCCTTTAATCCCCTGGTATCTTCGAGTCTGAGCAAGGCCTGAAGAAATCAGCTTCTTCTGATAAGAAGCCATAAATTCCTCTCCTTTGGAAGATTTAGGTGTTCCTCAAAGCGAGTATCTCATTCCTAAAAAAAAACTTCCCCCACATACATAGTCTCTATTTTAACATGTTGTAACCTAAAACTACATTTAACACACAACATAAGAGAATTAATACAGCATAACTTTCTAACATTACACATATAATATTCATTGTAATATTTGAGAAAAGCCAATCATAAAATATGCATTTTTCACAATTAATAAGTTGAATTACTGCTTGATATATTGGCCGAGTCAAGCTCCTCATTTTTGACACTACTGAGAACAAGGAAGGCAGTGCACACATGTGGGGTCCTGGTGAGATGTAAAACATCCCTTAATGCCCACTGGTAAGCACCTGCAGCGGGCCCAGAGTTGTCTCAGCTTGTGTTCTGCTTGTGTTGTCTCTACTTGTGTTCCCCACCAGCCCAGAGCTGACACTTCCCCTTCCAAAGCCCAAGATGCTGCTGCAAACACAGAGTCTGACAAGGCAGTGCTGGGCTGTTGTTTCAGAGGAGGAATCCTGCCATTGTGGCTGAGCCTGCAAACCTTGGCACCCCCAGGTGTGAGAAATGGATTTATAAATTATTCTAAAAACCTGACTGAAAGCTCACACAGCCTTGTACATCTGTATGCAAACTCTGAGATAAGGTGTGCTGGCTTAAGAAGACCACAGTACAGAGATGATATTGTTGAGAGACTGAACTAGAAACAAGTTTCAACAAGTTTCAAAATACAGCCTTACAAAAAGAGAAGATATTTTAGAGAATTAGAACTGTGAAAGGTGCATTGGAGCAAGACCACGTGGGGAAAAAAATATAGGTGATTGGTGATAGAAGTAATAACATCATAAACTAATGGGCTAAAAAATATTTATGAACTATTATATCCAAAACATAAGTTAGCTTCTGATAGAATAGCATTGAGCTTTACATCTCTTGTGTTTCACTATTTCTCAAGACTGATAACAATAAAATGTTTTAAAACACCTCTCAGTTACCCCACCTCTGTAGAAACTAAGGAAACCAAGACCCATGGAGATTATTTCAGCTGCACATCCTGCCTGGAAAGCAGAAATCCAGCTGCCCCCACCCCTGGCAGCAGCAGTGGTGGGTATTGCACCTCCTGGGACAAACTGGTACATTTTGCATTCCCTCCCCTCTTTTCTCTGTCTTTTCAGATATTCCAGAGGATGGAACCCCCAAACCTCTCACTGACTCTGGGGATTCTTTAGTCACCGAAAGCCACCTATAGTGAGGAGACTGGAAACACAAAACTGAAATAGAGACTGTGAACCTGAAATTAGACTGAAATAAAGGCTCTAAACAAAAAAAAAAAAAAAAAAAAAAACCAAACAAAAAAAAAAACCAAACAAAAAAAAACAGAAATCAGATTTTCTTGCTTTATCTAAATAAGAATGAGGGAAGAATCTAGGGGAGTTTGGTTGATTGGTGTTTCCTCAGGGTAAACACTACTTGGAAAAGAACTTTGAGGACCTAAGTGATGTTGAGGTCTGTCCAAAAGGAATGGGACCTTCCTGGGTCAGGCAGCTCCTGCCAGGGATCATTGAGACCTTCCATGGGACACTTGAATCTTATTAGTGGGTACTATTATGAACAAAAGGACCTTCCTGGTTCCCATGGGGACACTGCTGAATTGAGCTAAGTACTGACACTGAAATGCTAATTAGCTAATTGCTCCTGGGAATCACCTATACCCTCCACCCACACTACCATTCTAGGACTGGGATGCAAAATAGAGGGACCACTGGACCACTGGAATCATGGGAGGGGGTTTTTGGGGATGAAAACACCCCTAAATGGAAGGCTGGGCACAGTGGAGGGGACTGGATGGGTGTGCTGGCTGGGGAAAAGGGAACCACATCCCCAGTCTATGTCTGACCTGTCACCATAGCTTACAGAGGACTGGACTGGACTGGACTGGGCTGTGGGAAGCAGGAGCAAAGGAGCAACACTTCCTGGTGTTGCCAGGAGAGGGGACAGCTGCTGCTGGACTCCAGCAACAGGCTCTGCACATCCCCTCACCCTTCGGCTGCCAGGCTGCCAGCAGGAAAGGAGAGAGGACAGTCTGCTGATCGGGACTTCAGATACAGACTGCACAGCTCTTCACCTCCGGCTACCAGGGTGCCACGAAGACTTCAGGGAAAGACTCTGCACGCCTTCTCTCCCTTCGGCTACTGGGAAAGCTGCAACGGCGGGGGCGAGCTCCGTATTGAGCCCCCTGCCCAATTAATCTTTTAATAAAGAGCTGAACACTAATAAAGGCATAAGCCTCTCTTCATTACAGGTACAGGACTGGTACAATGAATCTTCTGCAGTGTTTTGAGGTTATAAAGATCTTTTTATGCTATGTAGCAGAGCCCGCTTCATACCAGAGAGCATTATCTATTCTACCTGAGTAGAAAGGGACTGAGGCAGCTTAAAAAACAGCTTTAAATCTAAATAAACACTGAGTCATTAAAATGCTACAATGAATTAAGAAATTTTTTTATTTAATACATTGACTTTTGTGGTTTACTAAATCAAGAGGTGTTGTAGTCTCCATGGAAAAACAAGCTCCATTTGTCGACCTTTGTATTTATGTGCAAAAAATACTGGAAAGGGACCAGAACAGTGTCTGCCTATAAATCAGCTTTTACTCATTCTGAACTTTTACAAATGAAATACATTATTTTGAAACCTTTAGCATTTATCCAGGTAATGAGTGCTGCACATTCCCTACTCAGCCATAAATTCAGGATAGCACAGCTGAAGGCAAATCCATTTTTGACAGAGTGCTTGGGCTGCCAGGACAGGTCTGCTCAGAGCAGATCTTGTGATGACATGCCCAGAGGAACTGCCATGCTTAGCTTGCCCTGGGAGCCCTGTGGAAGGTACACAGCCCTTCCCTTGGGTGCCCCAGAGGTGCCATCTATCCCCCAGGAGCTGCAGGACTCTGTCCCTCAGGAACAGGAGGGTTTCCAAGCTGCTCCTGCTTTTTACGTGTCCTCTCCTCTCCAGCAGGGCTCCTGCTGCACAGGAATGAGGGCTGGTGTTTCATTCTGAGCCAATTCACACTGCACACTGGGCGTCCTTTTTCACACCTCTCCCCATTGCCTTTAATTTCTGTCTTAGCACATGTATGACTACATTTGTCACATCAAAGCCACTACAGAGGAACTCCCGAGGCAGGCCCTGAGGCTGTTCCTGAAAGCTGGAGCCTGCAGCCTGAAATAAAGATGTGTGGATCGATCTGCATGGGCTAAGGATTCCCTGCTTTATCCACTACAGGCCTTGGGCAGGCAGAGAGACAGAGTGCTGCTTCCCCTGCAGTGTGCTCCACTGGGAAACACCTTCCAAAGCCAGCCTAAAATGGGATCCAGGCATAATTTCTGTCTCAAGCTGCAGTGGCCCTATCTGCTCACACAGCCCTGCTCTATTTCAAAATATTGAATTCACATTTGCCCACAACCTCCACTGTAACAGTGACTAAACCCCATCCTGAGCTGCTTAGGTAAGGACTAAAAGACCACAGTTTTTCTGGGTGTAAGTTACAGTGTGGGGAAAAGGTGTTGTTCAGCACCAGATATTAGCATCATTTGCTTCACTAATTACAAACAAAGAACTGTACCTGGTTATTAATTAGGAAGTAGAAATCTGTTTCATAGCACAGGCTTTGCTGCCTGCTAAGCTTGAGCAACTGGGCATTGTGCATGAGAAGAGTGGAGTCAATGCATTTTTATTAACTGCACCTTTTATAGGAGCACTTAGACAATGCAATATCATAATCATTTGCTGTGAAGCAGCATTGAACATGCTCCTCACCTTTGCTTTTTTTGCTGGGAAAGCTCACTGACAGCAGGCAAGCAGAGCTCCTCACAGCAGGACTTCTCTGAAACAGCAGAAGGAATTATTTTTAAAAGGGTAGCTAGAGGAGGAAACCATCCCCTCCTTTTGTGCTTTGAGAATGCTCAGCAAACCTTCAGCCACACGTTTAAGCCCAGGCTTGCTCCTGGAGCAGGAGAGCAGCATTAGTGCCAGCAAGCTGGGATCCCAAACAAGCCCTTCTCACTTCCCAGGTGGCTGAAAGTGTTTCACTCCCCAGACTGAGTGGAGGAACACAGGAGACTCCCCTGGCACCTCGGGTCCTGCATTAGGGAAGTGCTTGTGTGGCTGCATCAAGTCCCTCAAGTGGGTTTCTGAGTCACTTCGGAGCAGCATAGCAAATGAAAGGCTGAAGTGCCAGCTGTGTAGAATTCAAAGGGAAGGTACAGCTCAGGGTGCTCTTGCCAGCTCGGGTACAGCTGGGGCTTCTCAAAGAATCCGATTTCAGAAAAGAGCAAAACAAATCTTTGATATCTTCCCCTTTTCAAAAGCATAATGTTCACATCTTTTCATCTCCTCACACATGTCTAGAGAGGGCTAAAAACAGCCTTCATTTTACAGCCACCTTGCTGGTTTGGGTTCTTCACTGGAGCGTTTCCTTTGGGTGGATCCTGTTTGTTCCACTTTGTAAAGCGTGGCCTCAGCAGTGCTGAGGGGATGGCAAGAAGGGTCCTTGGCTCATGTTTGATTCCAATTCCTTCTACATCTGCATGTACAATAAAAACATGTCTGTTGCTGGAGGGATGCAACAAGAAATTGATCCTGGGGATATGAAACTCAGTTTCAGGGCAATGCTGAACCATTTCAGGAAGACACTTCTGCTTTAGTTATTTCAAACAAAATGCTGTGCAGGATTTCAGTGCCTCCTCTCGTGCCTTTTTTTCTATTTATGGTTAGAAGCAGGTAGAACTCGCCCTATTCCTCTCTGTCTCAGCAGCAGCTTTGACAAATATACCTGGTAACTGATGGCAAGCATGGCATAACTTACGTCATTTGGTTCAACTGTGTAAAATTATGTCCACAGCTGTGCCACCTGCAAAGGAAATATTTACACAGAGGCTATTTCTTCCACCTAGAATGTTAAAACTCACTTCAAGATGAAAAATGCTTTTGCCATAAAGCTCTAACCCATTCCAAGCAGTGTTTTCATTGTTGTATACACAAAGCAGCAAAGGGGGACAAAACCACCCCACTAAGGACATTTGGCCAGCAGCAGAGAGACAGTGAGAGCTGAATCCTCATTTTCGTCTTCATTGCTCCAAGGAGCTGTGTTGCTGAAGGGCCTTACAGGACCAAAAGCTCCCTGTCCCTTCTTCAGCTGGGACCAGAAGGACACACTGGAGGAAAGGCTGCCACAGCAGGTGCATGGTAATGCAGCCTGCAGTTCTCCCTCCCAATTCCAGCAATCTGCATTTCAGGGCTTTCTTCATCTGAAGGTTGTCATTGGAGCCTCATTTATGTCCCAGAGAGGGGCTGCAGCCTCCTGTCTGCACTCCGTGAGTCACAGCCCATGGGTGAGTGTCACACTTTGGGGGCTTGGTGACAAAGTGCTGCTCTCTGCTCATCCTGAGGCACTTCCATGGGGCCAGTGCTGGGTTTTGTGCATGCAAGAAGTCGGGAATAATTACTCCTTATTTCCCTTCTCCCTGCTGGGCAGGGCCTCTAGCCCCCTTTTCCAAACTGACATGTCCTCCTGTGTTCAATGACTCCTACAGAAGCTCTTCCCTTCACCCAAGCATGTCCCTGCTGCTTGTCCCAGGCTGGCAGGGATGGCACATAGTGTCCAGGCACCAGGTGACCCCCTGCACCCTCACGGTGACACAGTAGTGTCACCTGTTTCCTTCTCCCTGCCTCCTTAAGTGATTCCTGAAGACCACACAGAGCTGTAAATTGACTTTTTCAGCACTTTTCACGCGGTGATTCTGAGATGATTTCTCAGCTCGTTCCCACTGGTGGCTGTGCACTTGTGCATGCTCTGCAGGCACTGGAGAACAGTGGCAGGAGAGGGAAGGTGTCTGATCAAGCTGGGTTTTGCATTTCCCTGTTGATGCTGTCACACACCCATCGGTTGATAGCATGGAGGGCTGTAACTATCTGATACATAAATGTTGAGAGGGCTATGAGAGCTCTGGGGTGGGGGAAAGCCCTCCCTGGCCTGCCCAGGAGGACAAGGGCAGAGCTGGGGAAGCACAGCAAGGATCAATGGCAGTGATGTCTCAGATTTTAGCTTTTATATTTTTCAGGTTCTGTGTGCTTCAATATGTGGGTCTGGGCTTTACATTAGGGGATGGTGAGCTCTCTTCACAGAGCAGAGAGACAAAACAATTCGTTCTCTAGCTGGGGACCCAAGGACAAATGATCCAAATCTCAGGCCCAAGAGCACAAACAACAAGAGAGAAAAACAAGAAAGAAGGGATTTCATAACCTAAAGCTGTAATTACGCAATTAGTTGCAACATGTGAATAAACCAAAACTTATAAAAGTGACAGACCCCATGAGCGGTCGTGCATTTTATGACCATTTTGGGTTCACCTGAGGTATAACCCTAAGTTCTTGTGCTGCCCAAGATGGATCTATTGAAGCCTCTTAATAAAACCCTTCTTTATTCTTTAGCTCTGTCCAGTCTCTGTTCCAGGTCAGCCTGCACAAGGCATCAACAGCAGGGCTGGGCTGGAGCTGGGGAGGCACAGCAAGGATGGGGATCAGTGTCAGCAGGGCTGGGCTGGAGCTGGGGAGGAGGAGGAGGAGGCTGGGGTTCCCCAGAGCTCCAGGTGGAGGGGCAGAGCCTGAGCCCTGCATGGAAAGCACAGGAGGACAGGGGACAGATGTGATCCAGAGAATCCCAGCACGGTGGCTGAGAATGAAGACTGAAAAGTGAAAGGGGAATTGCAAAGCTGAGGCCAGGAGAAAGGCAGGACGTGGATGAGCATGTTGGCTGTAGGACTGTGCCCTCCCAGGAGTGGCAAACACTGAACTGCCAGGGACAGGATGGGCTGGAACAGAGGCACAGCACACTGACAGCAAAACCCAGCTCAGCAAGGCCATTCCCACAGCAGCACAGCCAGAAAACAGGGAAGCAGGCGGAGCTGGAGATGTGCCTCTTGGCACAGTGCCACAGCTCCCAGCACAAACGGGGCTGGCTGCCTGAAAACCCACACCATGAACCACGTGACATCACAGAAAACTTGGGCAATTGGGCCAGGCCTGAGTTCAGGGAGGAAAATAAGGATTTAGGGAGTGTTTGGAGTCAAAAAAGGCAAATGTTCTGTGAACAATGGTGTTGCTGGGATGGAGCTGAATTTTGGCCTTGGCTTTGTGCTGACAAAGACTGAGCACCCATCAGGACAGGGCCTCTTGCAGACAGTATTAATTTAAACACTGTCAAGGATGGCTTCTTCAGTTAATTGGCCCCAAAACCCACAAAGGAAAAGCCATTCTTGATTTAGTTTCAAGCGCAGAGTATGTGACCTGTTTCAAGATGCAGCCACTGAACTTTTTCTCGGTGAAGGAGGCCATAAAGTATTCAAATCTGACCTTTTGGGAGGCTGAGAAGTCAAAAGACAAATCCACAATAATAACATTTAACTTAAGAAGTGGAATTACAATCAGGGGAGAAAAAAAGGAGATTGAGAAGCCATTAAAAGGAACCACTGGAAAGGTAAAATGCTTGCAGGGAACCTAAAGACCACTTCAGAACACCATCATATTCCAGGCAGGGAATAACATTTTAAAAAATCTTTTCCAGAGGGGAAAACCCCATCCCAAATGCACCCGTAGCAGGAATGATTCACAGGGAGGAATTAAAAAACCTCTGTTGAGAAACGAGAGTTTTATCAGTGTTTGGGAAATAATTGATTAATGAATTCTTGGCATCCAGCATGAGATGTTCCAGGGAAGCTCCAGAGTTTTGCAACCAAGGTGAGAGCATGGTGAGGCACTGAGTGACTCCAAGAGATCACATGAGAGATTCCAAAGGGATTCACACACAGAGCAGATCCCTGTTCCCTAAAGTGGCCTTGAGGCCACATACATACAGGGATGTATGTAAAGACACTTAAATACAGAAATTAATCCTGGACAGGAAAAACGCAGGAATTTCAAAGAAAACCCCCAAAGCTCTCCAGCTCCTGTGCTGGTAAATTAGTCAGAACAAGGATAAAACCAATTCTCTAGACAAATAAATGGAAATTTGGCATATATTCCCCTGGCTTCTGTGCAGGGAAGAAATGCCTTGTGAATTTGTGAGATTCTTTTCAAATTAGCAATAACTGTAATACCCCATAACAAAGGGCAGATGACTTTTTGTCTTTTTGGTTTTTTCAGGTGGCTGGCAGAGAACCTGAATCTCTGCACATTCCTGACTTAATGTGAAACTGTTTCTAAAACAGCTCAGCATTTTAAAAGTGCCCCAGAAAACACCAAGCTGGTAATAAAACCCTGACACAACACAAGCAAGCATATGTCTGCTGTGAAAAACACAACCCACATCCTCCCAACTGCAGCACTGGAGAGATGGCAGCATCTGTTGGGAAACACAAGGAATGAAAAATGCACTTCAAGATTTGAGGTTTTTCAATGTTTTTTGTGATAAAATTAGAATTCATCACCAATTTTAGCCTCTTTCTCCCCTGCCCCTCACGCCCCACCCCCCCCCCTAACTACACTAAGTATTTAGTTTTAGTATTTTTTATTTTATTTTATTTGTATGTCTGAAGCTGTGTTCTGGTCTTTTCTTATTCCAGAAGCTTGGAAAATTCCTGTTTTTGCCAAACTTTCCTGAATTTTTTTTTCATCTCTCCAAGTAGACTACAGATTATAGCAGACTCATTGTTTTAATTTGTGCATTTTATAATTCCAAATCAAACCTAAGTAGACTCTTTCATCAGAGGAAAACAAGAACATTGCTCCAAAAAAAAAAATTAAAAGAAAGCCAAAAGAATAATGGAAAACCCAACAAATAGTTTCATAAGGGGCTTTAAATGTTTACTCCAGTGTGTTCTGATTGTGCCTGGGAGCAGTAAAATGTAAATTAAATTAGTACTCAAGTTTATCATTAGAAAAGAAACTGGTTTTGTGTTTTTTTAAAATAAGAAGAAAACACTATAAATTAAGCCTGATGTGGATTAGGCCCACACGTTACATAAACCCCTAATCCACATTAAAACCCTTTTAGTAACATATGGGCCATAATAATTCCCAGTGCTCTCTGCTCCTTAAGCATAACAAGCTGTTAACTCAGGGCCTTGCCCTGGCACTGGGAGCTCCCAAGCTGGAATTTTCCCATCAGGATCCTAAGATCCCAATAAAGAGTCTGGGATTCTCAGCTCCCAGTGTCAGCGTTGGGGCATCAGGAATGGGGAACCCAAAGCACAGCCATGGAATTGTGGGGGTGTTATGAACAAAAGGACCTTCCTGGTTCCCATGGGGACACTGCTG